>JAMYXO010003835.1:12500-18978 GCA_033310375.1 Conus canariensis | reverse complement strand
AACAGGGGAGTTCACAAAATAGTTTTACGTCGCATAAAATTTTTCATCACCAAGGGAAAAAAAAAAATGAAAAAAAAAAAAGGAAAAAAAAAAGAACCCCAAACAAAAACAAAATTAATTATGCAATGAAAAAAAGTGCATAAATGGGAAAAAGTATTAGGGGGGAAAAAAGGTTCCCCCCCCCCCCTTTGTTAAGCAGAGGCTTGGGCCTGTTTAGTTTATGGGGTGAAATTGTGGTTTGTATCACCTTGTTTAATCCACCAGTCGGGCATGTCTGTTTCTCATTTTTGAATGAAAAAAAATAAATTTAAACTGGAATAACATGCCCAATTAAATTAAAAGGATAAAAAGCTTTTTTAAATTTTTAAAACGATGTTTGACTCTAGTAAGAATTTATTCTGGCATCATATGAGGACAAAAGAAAAGAAAATCATTTGTTTCCCGGGGAAAATGGTACTAAGGACAAATGTAACGGGCTTTAAAAAGTTATTTTTGCTTTTAGTTCTGTTACGCCAACCCAAAATGAAAAAACATTTGGGAAATCTTAAAATTATTAGATAAAAAATTTTGGGGCCCTGAGACTTTTGAAAGAGTTTAGATTGATGTGGCTTATTTAAAATTTTTTCTGCCCATTGTTGCAAAAAAAATGGGTTGTTTTGTTTGAATTATTAAAAAAGCTTAGGTTTCCCCCTCCTTGGGAAAACCCATAATAGGAAAACCCCGAGACAAAGAATTTTTTTTCAGGGGTAACCATGGGGTTTTCCCCCTTTCTTGAGTGACTCAACGATATCCATGCTTGCAAACTTATTCAGTAAAGTGCATAACCTTTAACCAAAGGCATCCCTTCATTCTAGGACAATAAAGGGGTAGCGGTTCAATTCCCAAGCCAAATTTAGGGGTTTTGAGACTTTAAAAAAAAAAAAATTACACGCAAAAAGATGGCCTTTTTATTGATTGAATTCCCAAGAGCCCCCAAAAATTTAAAAGGTGTAAAACCCTAGGAAAGACTCTGACGAATAGTTTGAAGAACCCTTTTTGGGGATGAACCCCAAGTTCCCCATTTTCAGATTTTAAAACACATTTTATTTGTAATAATTTTTTTGGGGCCCAAAATCAAAACTCAACGAGTAGAAATTCCCAAACCCCAAATATCTTAAGAAAAAGAGAAGAGAGGAGAGAGAAAAAAGGGAAGAGAGGAGAAAAAAACAACAAAACAAAACCCCCCACAACACAAAAATTAACCCCCCTGTTCCCCCCGAGTGGTTCGTGCGCAACAGTCTTAACCCGGGGGGCGGCCCCCAAAGGAAAAAAAAAAACGCTGACGTCCCGGGGAATTTTTCACTGATTTAAGGGGGGGGAAAAAAAGCAAGAGCTGTCTTTTTTAAATTCAAAACCTTCGCTAAAAATTTTGCCCTGACTGTTCAAAAAAACACCCCGCAAAAACAAAAAAAAAATTTTTCTAAAATCGAAAAAACAAAAAAATTTCCCCTTTCAATGCGGAAAAAAGCTGGATTTGGGGAAAACCCCCAAAAAAACCCGAAGGGTTTTTTGACAAGCATTATGACGATATACATCAAACATTTTCCAAAGAAACTTTTAGTTCGTGTCCCCGGCGCTCCCTGTGTTGGTTTTCTTTTAAAAACGCTTGCTCATTTCCCCCCCAAAGGTTTTTTTTTTGGTTTTTTTTCCCCCTTCAAGTTTTTGGGTACCCCCCCGGTCATAAGCTTTTTTGGTTTTTTTCGGGGGTCCACCCCATTTGGGTTTTGGGGGTGTAACGAAAAACCTTTAAAATTAAATACAAATCTGTCCTCTTTCAGGGTTAGTTCAGGGTTTTTGGCCCCGAGATCCAATAAACCACGTGTTTTGTGGTTGTGTGTGTGTGGTGTGTGTGTGGTGGGGGTTTTTGTGTGTGGCGCGTGCGGGGAAAAATGCCGCGCGCGCGCGGCGTGTGTGTGTATGGTGTGTGTGGTGTGTGGTGGGTGTTGGTGCGTGCGTTTTTTGGAAGGTGTTTCCTGCCCCATTCCTACTCAAATGATGTTCTGTCACATGTGGAAAAAGACTAGAACCACATGGGTTTTTAATGCATTTAAAAGGGAAAGGGGGCCCTGTGAGCGTTGCTCACATGCCCCTCCAACCCCCGAATGATTAAAAGTCTCAAGGGCTCGTTAAATAGTTTATAAAGGGGAACACAGACACCCCCCCCGAAAATGATTCCAAACCGTAGGGAAATGGGGGTTATTTTTTTAATTTCCGGTTCCCTTTATCCCCTTTTTTTAAAATTGCCGGATCGAAATCCAGGAACGGGGTTTTTGCCAATATCAGCAATCCATGGACACTGAGGGTGGATTTTTGTTGCCGGAATCCAGTCCATGGGACTAGGATGGATGTTTGCCGGTATCAGCAAGTTCGGACACTTCAGGTGGATGTGTTGCCAAATCAGCAAGTCCATGGCACTGATGGGTGGAGTGTTGTGGTATCGCAATCCTGGGGGACTGACGGGAAATGTGATGGCACTCTCCACAGATGGACACATTGTCACGCTGGATCGGCAAATAAGCAGTCACTGTCGTCAGTAGGGTGCAGGGGGGTGTGATCTGTGTATGTTTTGAACAGAACAGGCACTCACCGTTGAACCCACCGAAGTGATCAGCGCTGTGCGGTTTCTCTTCTGTCGAATTGCGTCATGTGGCCTGCTGGTTACAGAGACTGCCAAAGGACGAATGAGTGAGGATGACTATGGGGTCAGAGGAATGAGCAGCATAGGCGGACCATGAAAAGGAGAGAGAACGTATCAAATGATAGTCATGATTGAAGTATCTTTGAATATGTCAAGCGGATGTGAGAATTACATCTCATATATTCTGTGGTTATTTTCACTGTCATAAAGGATATATCATTTAACATGTATTATTCAGACTGCGACTACTTCTTCAGAATTTTTTTTTTCAGAAATATGTTCTGGCTATCTCTGATATATCTATATCATGTACGAGCCTTTTTGGCAAAGTCGAAAAAAAGAGAGTGAAGTAGATCTTCTCCGGCCATCAGAGATGATCGTGAATTATTTCCGTTCCCTTCGGAAACCTGTCCTGGAAAATGAAAGAATCCAACGCTGGCTGTTTGTTTCTATTCATATTTGTCCTTATCTTCTAAACACACTTTGACAAATCTGACCATTGCTTGTGTGGCCTAATTTGCTCGTTCGTCTGATTTGCTCTAGCAGGGTTTTATTTGCCAATGCTGACAGACACCTGGATTTTGGAGATGGTGCTACAGTTTTAATTGCGAGTGTTTATATTTATTGGTTTCGTTAATCTTGTGTTTCTGGGTTTTTTTTTATGAGTACAACTTCACATGATTGTTTGGTGGGAGAAGGTGACGAGGGGGGGTCCTCAAATGCGCATAGATAACTTTTGAGCGCTTACAGTTCTCTTTTCATTTTATAGTTGTACTGTACTTACTGGTCTGCTTTAATGCGTTTTTCGTATATAAGTGTGTACATCTATGAGTGTGTGAGAGGAAAAGGGGGAGGGTCAGGAGGCTGAAAAGAGCCAGGAAGATGGGAATGGGAGGTTTACGCATGCATTTTGAGATCCATTGTATTTAATCAAGCTGTGTGTATATGGTAAACAATGTGCTGGGAGCTCTTCAGACATCTACCATTGTCAGATTTGATACTCCCAACCCGCTTCTACTCAGACTGCACTGTGTATGCTCCAACAGGAAGCCCAGAGGCCCACAGATAATCATCCCTTCACGGTTCGTGACAGGACACTTCCTCGGTGGCTGTCCCTCTAGCTAATTCTCCTCTTGTGCACACGTCTTTTCCCCCCATCCTCTGCCCACTTTCAAACGCTACTTGACTCACCGGGTCCATCCGTTTTTTTGGGTCCCAAGACAACCGTCTGTCTGCCATTGTCTGTCTGCCATTGTCTGTCTGCCATTGTCTGTCTGCCATTGTCTGTTGGGAGTGCCTCGCTTCGGGGATACACCTCACACACCGTGGTTTGGCAGACAGCAACAGGGCAATACAGCCAGAGGAAA
This sequence comes from Conus canariensis, assembly GCA_033310375.1. Lineage (NCBI taxonomy): Eukaryota > Metazoa > Mollusca > Gastropoda > Neogastropoda > Conidae > Conus > Conus canariensis. Next base: position 14,934 of record JAMYXO010003835.1, on the reverse strand, counting down.
GGGGGAAGGGGGAGGGGGGAGGGGGGAGGGGGGAGAGGGTAGGAGGTAAGAGAACCCTGTGTTATAGTGTGAGTGCCCTGCATACGATCTCTCTCTCTCTCTCTCTCTCTCTCTGTTTTTCTGTCTGTCTGTCTGTTTGTCTGTCTCTCTCTCTCTCTCTCTCTCTCTCTCTCTCTTCTCTTCCAGTTAATTTTCAAGCAAATTATGTAATGTCTTCTAGCCATAGTTCTCTCTCTCTCTGTGTCTCTGTCTCTGTCTGTCTGTTTGTCTGTCTGTCTCACTCTCTATCAATTTTCAAGCATGTGTAACGACTTCTAGCCATGGTTCTCTCTCTCTCTCTGTGTGTGTGTGTGTGTGTTTTGTGTGTGTGTGTGTGTGTGTGTGTGTGTGTGTGTGTGTGTGTGTGGTGGTCTCAAATGAGCGTGTATGCACTGTCTTCTGCTGTTTGTTCATTCTCTGGCGAATAGCAAATACCCTCCAGGAATAACAATGCTTTTCTCCCCTCTTTTCTATTTTTTTTAAATATATCTTTTTTATTTGTTTTCTCAAACTGAACATGTCTTCCTATGCTACTTTACTGTTCAATATAAATGACCTTGTCATATCATTTCCATTTTCAAACCAAAACACGACTTTAATGGTGCAAATTATAACTTTTTTTTTATAGACAAATGGCTCAATGGACAAAGAACTCTGTTTCGATTTGTTTATAACTAATTATGTCTATGCTGCTTAGTTGTTCAATCTCAATTATTTCATCACATTAATTTTCATTTTTAAACCAATCCCTTCACGATGCAAAACATAACCTTTTTTCAACACAAATGACTTAATGAACAAATAAATGTTGCTGATAATCAAAGCATATTCATATTCAATCAAATCAGTTGCATGATCAGGTGAGACCATGTTTCACCAATGTGCGTTGCTAGGACACATACATATGATCAATCTAAATCACTATTTCACAAGAAATGTTTAGAGAAAAAAAACCTCAAGATTATTTCTATACATATAACACTCGTTTTTCTCATATGCTACCAATCTACATGAGCATACTAAATAAAGTGAAAAGAAGCAGCTTCAATGATTTCTTAGAGATCAACAATCTACCCACTAAAATAACTGATTGATTAATTGATAAAATGGAGAGAGAGAGAGAGAGAGAGAGAGAGAGAGAGAGAGAGAGAGGGGGGAGAAAGAGAGAGGCAGACAGACGGCAGGCAGGCAGACAGACAGAGGCAGAAAGAGAGATAGAGACACAGAGGGAGAGGTACAGACAGAGAGAGGCAACATGCGTTTGTGTACATATGCCTACATGTATGTGTTGATCTGTGAGTGCGTGCATATGTGTGGTGTGTGTGTGTGTGTGTTGTGTGTGTGTGTGTGTGTGTGTGTGTGTGTGTGTGTAGTGTGCGTGTGTTGGTGTGTGGTGTGTGTGTGTGTGTGTGTGTGTGTGTGTGTGTGTGTGTGTGTGTATGTGTGTGTGTGTGTGTGTGTGTGGTGTGTGCTTCTCTATCTGTGTGTGTAAATGCGTGTGGCAGTATCGGTTGACAGGGTTGGGAGGAAAAGGCTGGAAAGACTTGCTGGGAGGGAGATGGAGGGAGGGTGTGTTACGTCTTGCATATGTGTTTCTCTGTCTATCATCTTGTGCAGCCGTCAAGTTATAAAGCTGTCGTGAAAAACCGGAGTGTAGCGAATTCTTTGGTGGCGTTTACCTGGACTGTAAACAGTTCAGAGATATCAACACTCTGCAACACGCTTCAGTCACGTGATCGTGACAACTTCCAGAACGGATCTGGTTTTCGTGAAAAAGCAAACGCTTTTCAACTGCGGAAAGATGAACTCGTTACTGCGCAAAAGAATTCCTGAGAAGATGCCAGACATTTGAAGGAAACAAAATGGTTGGAGAGATTTTATCATGAAAGGAAACTGAGCTAAAATCAGCCTCTGCTCTGCAGCTTTCTGGGCGAGAGCTGACGAACGAAGAGAATTGCCAACTTGTGGGAAGAGTGCAAGAACATCCAAGAAGAAGACATGAAAGAGGCACATTGAAATGTATAAATAAGAATCAGTAGGTATGGCGTTTCACGTTTGAAATTGTTAGGTTTTGCCTTATACTCTCTGTCTCTCTCTGTCTCTGTCTCTCTGTCTCTCTGTCTCTCTGTCTGTCTCTCTGTCTGTCTGTTTTCTCTCTCTCTCTCTCTCTCTCTCTCTCTCTCTCTCTCTCTCTTCTTTTTAGTCGTTCACAATGAATTTGCCTGTATACGGCATTCTTCCCCAGCTACAGATTTTGGGAATACCATTCAATGTTAAATGTTTTATACGTCCATTAATTGCAAATGTTGACATGAACTAGAGAAATATGGATCAGACTTCTGGATCTGTTTTTACGTGTGTTCATATAACAAGTAGTGTACTTGTCTGACTACCA
>JAMYXO010003835.1:0-7500 GCA_033310375.1 Conus canariensis | reverse complement strand
TGTGTGTGTGTGTGTGTGTGTGTGTGTGTGTGTGTGTATGTGTGTGTGTGTGTGGCGTGCGTAAATGCGTGTGTGTGTGTGTGTGTGTGTGTGTGTGTGTGTGTGTGTGTGTGTGTGTGTGTGTGTATGTGTGTGTGTGTGTGTGTGTGTGTGTGTGTGTGTGTGTGTTTGTGTGTCCGTGTGTCCGTGTGTGCGTGCGTGTGTGTGATGGTGAATGTCCTGACCCATTCCTACTCAGAATTGAGTGTTCTGTGCACATAGATAGGAAGACTAGAACCACATGGTTGAGTTTCATGCACTTAATGGACATGGCCCTGTGAGCGTTGCTCACATGTCCTGACCAACACCACGAATGATGTATTTGTCTCAAGGGTTCGGTTAACACTGGGATGTGTTATGAAAGGAAGCACAGACACTGGTCCCTGTCAAGTGATTCCAAACCAGTAGGGAAATGTGGGTCTCAGCTTTAATTTCCGGTTCACTTCTATGCCGTCGCTCATTTCTAAGTTGCCGGTATCAGCAAGTCCATGGACACTGACGGGTGGATGTGTTGCCAATATCAGCAAGTCCATGGACACTGACGGGTGGATGTGTTGGCAGTATCAGCAAGTCCATGGACACTGACGGGTGGATGTGTTGCCAATATATGCAAGTCCACGGACACTGGCGGGTGGATGTGTTGCCAATATCAGCAAGTCCATGGACACTGACGGGTGGATGTGTTGGCAGTATCAGCAAGTCCATGGACACTGATGGGTGGATGTGTTGCTGGTATCAGCAAGTCCATGGACACTGACGGATGGATGTGTTGCTGGTATCAGCAAGTCCATGGAGACTGACGGATGGATGTGTTGCCAATATCAGCAAGTCCATGGACACTGACGGATGGATGTGTTGCCAATATCAGCAAGTCCATGGACACTGACGGGTGGATGTGTTGTGGACACTGATGGGTGGATGTGTTGCCGGTATCAGCAAGTCCATGGACACTGATGGGTGGATGTATTGCCAATATCGGCAAGTCTATGGACCATGACGGGTGGATGTGTTGCCAATATCAGCAAGTCCATGGACACTGACGGGTGGATGTGTTGCCAATATCAGCAAGTCCATGGACCATGACGGGTGGATGTGTTGCCATTATCAGCAAGTCCATGAAGACTGACGGGTGGATGTGTTGCCAATATCAGCAAGTTCGTGGACACTGACGGGTGGATGTGTTGCTGGTATCAGCAAGTCCATCGACACTGACGGGTGGATGTGATGGTACTCTCCACAGATGGACACATTGTCACGCTGGCTCGTCAAACAAGCAGTCACTGTCGTCAGTAGGGTGCAGGGTAGGTGGTGATCTGTGTATGTTTGAAGAGAACAGGCACTCACCGTTGAACACCACCGAAGTGACTCAGCAGCTGTGCGGTTTCTCTTCTGTCGAATTGCGTCATGTGGACTGCTGGTACAGAGAATGCCAAAGGACGACATGAGTGAGGATGATCATGGGGTCAGCGGAATGAGCAGCAAAGGCGGACCATGAAAAGGGAGAGAGAACGTATCAAATGATAGTCATGATTGAAGTAATCTTTGAATATGTCAAGCGGATGTGAGAATGACATCTCATATATGTCTGTGGTATTTTCACTGTCATAAAGGATATATCATTTAACATGTATTATTCAGACTACGACTACTCCTTCAGAAATTTCTTTTTTTTTCAGAAATATGTTCCTGGCTATCTCTGATATATCTATATCATGTACGACGCCTTTTTGGCAAAGTCGAAAACTGGCTATCTCTGATATATCTATATCATGTACGACGCCTTTTTGGCAAAGTCGAAAAAAAGAGAGTGAAGTAGATCTTCTCCGGCCATCAGAGATGATCGTGAATTATTTCCCGTTCCCTTCGGAAACCTGTCCCGGAAAATGAAAGAATCCAACGCTGGCTATTTGTTTCTATTCATATTTTGTCCTTATCTTCTAACACACTTTGACAAATCTGATCATTGCTTGTGTGTCTTAGTTTGCTCGTTCGTCTGTTTTGCTCTAGCAGGGTTTTATTTGCCAATGCTGACAGACACCTGGATTTCTGGAAGATGGTGCTACAGTTTTAATTGCGAGTGTTTATATTTGTCTGGTTTTGTTAATCTTGTGTCTTTTTTTGATGAGTACAACTTCACATGAGTGTTTGGTGGGAGAAGGGGAGGAGGGAGGGCTCCTCAAATGCGCATAGATAAGTTTTGAGCGCTTACAGTTCTCTTTTCATTGTCATTGTTATACTGTACTTACCAATCTGCTTTAATGCGTGTTCGTATATAAGTGTGTACATCTATGAGTGTGTGAGAGAAAAAGGGGGAGGGGTCAGGAGGCTGAAAAGAGGCAGGAGGATGAGAATGGGAGGATTATGCATGCATTTTTGAGATCCATTGTATTTAATCAAGCTGTGTGTATATGGCAAACAGTGTGCTGGGAGCTCTTCAGACATCTATCATTGCCAGATTTGATACTCCCAACCTGCTTCAGTTCAGACTGCACTGCTGTGTGCTCCAACAGGAAGCCCAGAGGCCCACAGATGGAGTATCATCCCCTTCACGGTTCGTGACAGGACACTTACTCACGGAACATGGACGACTCGGTGACTTGTCTCTCCAGCTAATTCTCCTCTTCTGCACACGTCTTTTCTCCCCATCCCCCACTTTCAAACGCTACTTGACTCACCGGGTCCATCCGTTTTGTGGGTCCCAAGACAACCGTCTGTCTGCCATTGTCTGTCTGCCATTGTCTGTCTGCCATTGTCTGTCTGCCATTGTCTGTCTGCCATTGTCTGTCTGCCATTGTCTGTCTGGGAGTGCCTCGCTCTCGGGGACTACACTCACACCACCGTGGTTTGGCAGACAGCAACAGGGCAATACAGCCAGAGGAAAGGGGGAAGGGGGAGGGGGAAGGGGGAGGGGGGAGAGGGTAGGAGGGTAAGAGAACCGTGTGTTATAGTGTGAGTGCCCTGCATACGATCTCTCTGTGTCTGTCTCTGTCTGTCTGTCTGTCTCTCTCTCCCTCTCTCTTTCTCCCAGTTAATTTTCAAGCATAATTATGTAATGTCTTCTAGCCATAGTTCTCTCTCTCTCTCTCTCTCTCTCTCTCTCTCTCTCTGTCCCTCCCTCCCTCCCCTCTCTCTCTCTCTCTCTCTCTCTCTCTCTCTCTCTCTCTCTCTCTCTCTCAAATTAGCGTATGTGCACTGTCTTCTGCTGTTTGTTCATTTTCTGGTGAATAGTAGAAAGAAACTCGTGGAGAGCGTGGCAGCAGAGAGTCCTCAGAAGAGAAGCCCCCTTCAAGCAAGTGTTTCGGCCCTTATCTCCTGACACTCTAGGGGGTTGGGCCACACCCGGTTCATGACTCCGGATGTCCCTCTGCTGCCCCTTTTTTCCCATCTTGGGACGAGCCATGGCTGGGATTCGAACCCATGACCCTCTGGACATGCTCATTTTCCACTTAATGACTCGCGCTTTAACCACTGAGCCACAGGGACACCTGATATTTGTAGGGAAATTAAGCCTTATGAAGTTCACTTTTGTTCCTCCTTGACCAGATCCAGCTTGAACACCTCTCTGCCGCTTCTGCCATTGCTTTCAGGGCTCTGGTTTTTTCCTTCCCTGCAACTGAGAGCTGTTTCATGAGGCTGTATGCAGACGTTCCTACAAACCCCTAGCTCCAATTTCTGCAGTGAGGACTTTGACCTGATAGCCTTCTCTCCTCAGGCTGTTTGCCAGATCAGCATACTTTTCAGTCTTGTAGATTTGAGCTGCCTCCATTCTGTTCTCATATGGCACCGTGAGCTCGATCATGATCAGCTGCTTGGTTGACTTAGAGTGGACTACTATGTCTGGTCTCATGCCACTCTTGCTGATGATCTCTGGGTGACTCTTCCATTCTGGGAGGTCTGCAGTGCACTCCCAGTCATCTGCCCCGTCCAGCAGACTCTGCCTGCATGTTTCGAGTGGCACTGTTGTTCTTGGCCATGATTTGCTGCCTCCTGCCGTGAAGAATGTTGCGGGTGCTTTTGGAGTCCTGATTTTCCCTTTTGTGGTGTTGGTACTAGCCCAGACTACTTGTACAATTTCTTTGAGCACTTGGTTGTGCCTCCATGTGTACCTTCCTTGAGCCAGGGCTACTTTACATGAGCTTAGGACATGCTCCACTGTTTGTTTTTCATGGCAGAGGGGGCATGCAGGATCGTCTGTTTTCCCCCACTTCACCAGGTTTGCATTTGAGGGCAGAAGGTCATATGCAGATCTGAGAATGAAGCTGATCCTGAGAGGGGCCATGTGCCAAATGTCATTCCAAGTGAGACTTCTTTGGAGTGCATTCTCCCACGTTGTCCATTGCCCTTGCTGGCTCTGCTGGACTGCTTTTTGGAGTCTTTTTTGGTCTTCTTCTTTTCTCATCTCCTGAATCATCATGTCTCTTTTGGCTTTTCCTTTGGCCTTTGACCACCATTCAGTTTTGGTCACCCCCAGTCCCTGTCTGTTGGTCTGTGTGTGTCCTGTTATTTCTCTGATCTTGAGACTTTCTTTTGCAGAATCCATCGCCTCTTGAACTTTCCATTTTCTGCCTGTCTTCAGCTGGGGCTTAATTGCTTCTACCACCTTGTCTCCTGAGTCCTCCAGCATGCTTTGAAGTCTGATCTTCCCTGCTTTGTATTCCTCCAGGATGGATTTCAGGGGTAGTTTCAGCTTTGCTTGGCGACAGTACAGCGCTATGTCAGTCAGACAGGGTGGGACACCAAGCCATTTCCTTGTGAACTTGTTGATTTTGGCTTCCATTGCCTCCACTATGCTGGTGCAGATGTCGTATATCATCAGAGGCCATAGCAGCTTTGGTATCAGCATGAACTGCAGACACCAGACCTTGTATTTGCCAGGGAGCCCACACTGGTCAATGGTCTCCAAGCCTTCCTCCGCCATCTGCTTGGTTTCTTTTGCTCTTTGTGTGTCTTTCAGCGTATCATCATACCATCTTCCAAGGCTCTTGACTGGTTCTTCTGTGACTGTTGGAATGGCCTGGTTGGCAACACTGAAGACCACAGATCCGGCCACTTTTCCTTTCCTCAATGAGAGACTCCGTGATTTCTTTGGCTTGAACTTCATTCTGGATGAGGCAACTATGTCGTCCAGCCTCTCCAGCACATGACGTGTCTCGTCTTCTCTGGATGAAATCACTGTAGTGTCATCCATGAAGGCCTTGAGAGGAGGCATCTTGTATCCATCGCCAAGGTCTGTTTGTCTCGCGTTGTTTGTTGCTGCTTTCAAGATGAGTTCCATTGCCAGCACGAACAGTATTGGGGAAATTGCACAGCCCATTGCAATACCCACTTCCAAGTTGATCCAGTCTGTTGTGTACTCCTTGGTAGAGAACCGCATTGAGAAGCCATTGAAGTACTTCTTGAGCATGTCGCGGATGTTCTTTGGCACATGGTACATCTCAAGAGCCAACTGTATCATCTCATGGGGCACAGATCCATATGCGTTTGCCAGATCAAGCCACACTACGTCCAGGTCTCTCTTTTCTGTTTTTGCTTTTTGGATTGCGTCCCAGATCATTGTGGCGTGTTCTACACAGCCCGCCACGCCTGGGATGCCACCTTTCTGGACTGACACATCCAAGTACTTGTTTTCCATCAGGTACTTGGTCAGCCTTGCTGCCATGACAGAGAAGAAGATTTTCCCTTCGACGTTCAGTAGTGATTTTGGCCTGAACTGGCTAATGTCACTTGAGTTTTGCTCTTTGGGGATGTACACACCATCTGCCGTCATCCACTGGCCGCTGATCTTCTGGTTTCTCCAAGCCGATCGCAGCAGCCTGTGGAGCCACTCCAGCACCTTGGGACATTTCTTGTAAAGCTGGTAAGGTATTCCGTTTGGCCCTGGTGATGATTTGGCTCTGGCTTTGTCGACCACCTTCTTGATTTCCGCCAACGTTGGAGGCTTGCCATTGAACTGTTCCTCAGGGTTGGTTGGCCACACCAGACCTTGAATGTCGAGTGGTGCTTTGCTCTGTGGGTCAGAGTATGTTTTCCTCAGATGCTGCTCAAGAACTCCTTTGTCCACACTTAGGGTCCCAGATTTTGGCTGCTCAAACAGTGTTCTGGCAAACTGGAAGGGGTCTCTGAAGAAGCGCTCTTGTGTCTTCTTCTTTTTGCTCTTCCTCTTCCTCGCAGATTCCGCTTTGCTGAGGGCGCTGTGTTTTTCTTTCAGGTCTTTCCACAGTTTTTCCAAGCCTTGTTTTTCAGCTGGCAGTGCGGTCTTCATTTGCATCTTGAGGTTTTTCTTTTGGACCCTGATCTTGTCCATCTTTTCTTGGCGTCTGGATTTCTTTGGAGGTGTTTTCTCTTTGGGTAGTTTTGCTCCATAGGCGTCTCTACATGTGGCATACACAATGTCCCCATATGTGGCTAGTTTGTGTTCCAGGGTGCTTTTCCCTATCAGTGCATCGAGTCTTTGGACGATTTTTGCATCCAGTTTCTCCCAATCTTCAGTTTCGTTTGCTCGTGGCAGGTTGAGTTTCAGGCGCCTGGCATCGAGGGCCTGTGCAAATTCCTCATCCGAACCAACAGCGTGGATGTCCTTGGCACTGTGGTTTAAATCCTGGCCTTGGTCTTCCGACGTCTTATCTGCTGATGCAGTGCGCTGCTGCTCATTCAGATGAGTCTTCACACATCCCATCTTTGTTCTGTGGATCTTCATGCCACGGGTGGTAGCGAAACGCTTTCCACAGACACATGGATATTCCATTTGGTCCATGTTCATAGTCCGTTTGGGATTTGCAGTCATGATTGGTTGAGCACCGATGGATTCATCATTCTCTCCCCCTTTCGGTGAATCCTGGGAGCATCTTTTCCTTTTATTTTTAGTAGCCACATGTTTAAGGCAAAGTGGGGAGCCAGCCCACAGAGCCCTTGGTTCTGGTCTTTCCCAGTGTCCTCCAGTCTTTCCCGGACGTCCTCCGGCCTATTCCCGGAAGTCAATGGTTTACCCATGCATCAGTAGAAAGAAACTCGTGGAGAGCGTGGCAGCAGAGAGTAGCTTAAATACCCTCCAGGAATAGACAATGCTTTTTTCTTCCTCTTTTCTTTAAAAAAAAGCTTTTTTTTTATTTGTTTTCTCAAACACAACATGTCTTCCTATGCTACTGTACTGTTCAATGTAAATGACTTCGTCATATTAATTTCTATTTTCAAACCAAAAGACGACTCTTAATGGTGCAAATTACAATTTTTTTAAAAAAGACATATTGCTCAGTGGACAAAGAACTTCTGTTTCGATTTGTTTTAAAAACTGAACTTGTCTGTCTATGCTGCTTAGTTGTTCAGTCTCAATTATTTCATCACATTAATTTTCGTTTTTAAACCAATCCCTTCATGATGCAAAACATAACCTTTTTTCAACACAAATGACTTAATGAACAAATAAATGTTGCTGATAACCAAAGCATATTCATATTCAATCAA
>JAMYXO010003834.1:0-18980 GCA_033310375.1 Conus canariensis | reverse complement strand
AAAAAAAAAGTGGTACTTCAGAGAAAAATGGGGGGGGAAATTGTTGACTTCGTTAAAGGTGAACCAGTGCAGTGAGGTGCACAGATATTGACAGGGTCAACCAAGATAGTGCTGTGTATTGCACATTTAGCAAGTTAAAACCCATACAGTGTGTATTATTGACATTGACAGATCAACCAATACAATGATGTTTTTTTTTTGTTTTTTTTTTTTTTTTAATACAATGATGTTTGTGTGATATGAAACTATCTTGATATTGACAGGTCATAACAACAAAACAGTTAAAAATGTTTATGTCAGAAATAAATCTTGAGATTGGCAAGATTAATCAATACAGTGGTGTGTCAGCTTTGTTATAAATAAATAATCTTCTATATTGACAGGTGGGGAACGGAATACAATGTCCAATTTATGTGGTATAATGAATCATATTTGTACTGACAAGTCAGCCAACAGGGTCAGATAGTGCAGGTGGACATGATTGTAAGAAATAATCATGTATGGACAGGTGTTGGAACACATGATGCGTTGATATGTTATGGGAAAGTGATCTTCATACTAACAAAGTCAGGTCAGGTGATACAGTGATATGTTCATTATGTAACATAAGCGACCTGGATGTTGACAAGTCAGCCATGTACACTTACTATTTTCCGTGTTTTTGTCACAGGTATCACCATGGCAGCCCCAGTAAAACAGCCACAAATGGACACTAGCACAGAACTGACGGAGGCAGTGGAAGATGGACAGTGGGAGAGAAGTGCTCTGGTTGGTTCACTCCGGTGACGCCAGCCGTGAACAGCGCCGCTGGCTTTATCGAGATGATTCTCAAAGATTGCACCTGAAAGAGAGAATAAACGATTTCTGTGACAACTGCAACAAGGTGAGACGCTGGACAATGTCTTGTCCCATTTCTGGGCAGCACACCTGTGGAGAGGTGTAGGTCGTGTGTTGCAACGTGATGTCGGTCACACTCAGCACAGGTGTGTGATTGAGCAGGCTAGCAGACAATGCCAATTAATGGTGACTTTGTTGACTTCATATTAACCTCTATTGTCATGAGGAAGACCTGGAATCTGTATACATCCACCTGGTGTCAACGAGGTCTGTGGGAAGGCAAGTGAGCAAGGTGCTGGAGAGGGGCCGTGAGCTTCACACAATGTAGGTGGGGTTGTTGAAGAAGAACCTGGAACACGCTGATGAATGGACGTTTGCTTTCCTGGTATTACCTCACTGCAGAAAAGAGGAGCTGGAACAAGCGTTTAACATCAAGGCAGTGTCGCAGGGTCTGTGGCTGGGCTGTCCAGGCAGGATTTTACAGCTAAACATCAGTGGCGCAAAAAAACACAGGTCGGCCTGTCGAACAGGCCAGCAGACATGTGATGATGCTGCTTTGTTTTTACATAATTTACCTCATTGTGACAAAGAGGACCTGGAATGTGTGATAACCCACCTGATATCACGGGGCCTGTGGGATTCAGTGATCAAGGTTTTGGGAGAGAGGTGTAAGCTCCACACAAACGCAGATGGGCATGTTGTGGGCAGGCCAGCAGGCATGCTGATGAATGGAAGTTTGCTGACTACATACTGCCCGCTGTAAAGAAGAGGAACTTGAACAGGTGTTGACACACTATGGTGGTCAAGGGGTCTGTGGAAAAACCTGTGGACAATGTTACAGATAGGGACATCAGCGTTCCCCGACACATACTGACACAGCTAGTGTCACGAGGTCTGTGGTTTGCTGTGGGCAGGTTTCTTACAGAGACACCTCCTCAGTGAAGTGCAAAGGTGGGCTGTTGAACCAGGCCGTCAGACATAAAGATCAGTGGGAGTTTTGCTGATGATAGGAACCTCACATACGAGACACCTCACTATTGGACTTTCAGAGATGTTGTCAGGCAAGATCTCAAGGGGGTCAATGGAACCTGTAGACAGCGTTTCAGACAGTGATGTCACCGTTGCACAACACCATATTGTCACAGCTAATTTCGTATCGTCGGTGGACAGCAGTAGCCAGGTTTTTTAAAGGCAAGATGTCAGTCAAAGTAGTGCGCAGGTGAGCTGTTGAACAGGCCAGCAGATATGCTGATGACGATGGCTTTTTTTTTTTTTCACTACATATTACCACATTGTCATGAAGCAGAGCTGGAATTTTGTAATAAACTGTCTAGTGTCACGGGGTCTCTGGAGGGTCAGTAGGGAGCGTGTTGGAAAGGGGTGTGAAACTCCACACAACAAAAGATGGGCTGTTGAACAGGCTGTCAGACATGCCGCTGGTGGGGGACTTTGACAGCCACATTTTTACCCCATTGTCATGGCCCAGCAGCTGGAATCTGTAGTAGTCCACCTGGTGTTACGTGGTCTGTGGACATCTGTAGGCAAGGTATTGCAGAAAACTTCTTATTCCACACAACACAGGTGGGTCATTGAACAGGGCCAGCAGGTGTGCAGATGACCGTGGATTTTGTTGACTTTTCATATTACCTCATTGTCATGATGATTTGGAATTTCTTGCAATAACCAAACTGGTGTCACGGGGGTCTGTGGATGTCGGTGGAAAGCTGTTGCAGAGAAAACATTAGCGCAACGCAGCGCAGGCGGATTCTTGAAACAACCAGTAAATGTGTTGGTGATGGTTGACTTTGTTCGATACATATACCATATTGTCATAACGGGGACCTGGATTCTGTAATAACCCACCTGTGTCTCCGGGGGTCTGTGTTTGTCAGTTGTCAAGGTTTTACAAAGAGGTCTTAGCTCTAACAACAACACAGCCCTGTTCTTTGTAGAGGCTGCTAAACATGCTGATGATTTCAAGCTTTCATCATTATCTTTTTAGGATCAGTGCAGTGAAGATGATGTTGTTTGCTATGTTTCCCCTCTTGTGAGAAACAAAATTTTGGATAATGTGCTCAACAGGTACTGTGGGTAGCAGTCCGTGACACACTGTACTCGTGGATGACATTACAAGATTTCAGTGGAAAAGGAGACACATTGTTCTGGAAATTCATACACAGCTGTCATGTTGATAAGTCTCTGGCCTTGGGTCTGACCAAAGCTGTCACACATCAAATTAAACACAAAGTTTCCAGATGTGATAAGTGTGAAGAGATGCTTTTCTGATGTCAGTTCTCGTGTCATTCAGTGTATTCCCTGGCAAGAAACACTGTGTGAGTTACTGACGATCTCATTGTTGCACATACTGTGTGAGGTGGTGTGTAGTGAGGACAGAAAATACACAGAAAACAATGAACACACCAGGCAGTGTGTGTCTGATATCTACACTTGGATCACTGCCTGCATTCAAGACAATAAAAACTGTGTCCAAGACAACACACTGAAGTCTCTCCAGAACAAGCAGGAGTGGACTTCAGTATTTACAGAACTAGCTGATCTTCACAGCAATGACCCACTGTTCCTGCTTCACTTCCTGCAAAGATTAAACATGTATCACACCAGCAGAAGTGGAGAGAGCGATGATGCCGTTTTATTGGTGCTGTTGGCTGTTTTCCCTCTGTTTCCTCAACTGCAGAGTGTGGCACTGAGAATAATGCTCCGTGAAAAAAGATGGGACGTCATTTGCCAGGCCTGTCTGTCTCATGTGTGGGAACATGATTGGCGGCGGCTGTTCAAGGCAGCTGTGATGCAGAGACAGTGGGATGTTGTGCGGCAGTGGTGTGACCACAGAGTGCACGATGATCACGCCATTGGGCATTGACAGAGGCTTTCAAAGAGAAGCAGTGGGAGGTCTTCTTACTGCTGGCTGACCATGGGTTTGACAACCGGCAGAACACATGTGTGTACACTACAGGCTGGCCAAACATGCCCACTGGGACACTGTGCTAGACATGGTGGAGAGGGGAGGGGACATAACTGAAGTTAGTAATCTGTTGGAGCAGTGGGTCACAGGAAATCTGAGAAAGAAGCCTGAAGGAGATGTGATGATGTATGAGGCGCGGTGCATGAAGTTGATCAGACTGAGACTACGTTTTGCACAGAAGGCTGCCCTAAGTCCCAGGAAGGCCCTGGAGCGATGCATGTGGGGCAGTGTGCTATTCAAAATTCTGCATGAGCCCACACAACGCTACTTCTCACAGGTTGTGGAAAAAGTGAGAGAAGAACAAAAATGGCACATCCTGATGCACCTGGTTAGACTGGGGATGACTTCAGCTGATCGAGACAGGCTGTTTCCTGATATGGTCAGACAGCGGCAGTGGGGTGTGTGTAGAATGTTGCTGGAATATGGTGTGAGTGACTGCTTATGTCTGGAGGCTCTACCGGAACTGATGGAGAGGAACCAGTGGACTCTGGTGGCCATTGTAATGGAATACGAGGTGGACGATGCTGTCAGACGTCAGGTGATGCATTTGGCCCTCCAGAGTAGAGCAGGAGCATTGTTCTGGCATTGTCTCACCACCATGAAGGACCAGGAACACCTGTCCAAGGAGACACAGGGGAAACTGTTCCATCAGGCAATCAGTCGTGAAATCTGGCAGGCAGTCAAACCTTTGGTGAAGGAGAAGGATGGTCCTGACGTCCAACGTCGTGATATGGCTTTTCTGGAAGCCATTGAGGAGCACCTGTGGGATGTGGTGGATTACTGCCAACCTCTTGGTGCAGACATCAACATGAAGGATGAGAACGGAGAAACTCCTCTTAACAGGGAGGCCAGGAAGAAAGAATGGAAGGCGGTGGAGGAGATAGTGTTACGTGATGGTCAGCCCAATCTGCTGGATCAGGAAGGTGTCAGCGTTCTGAACAGGCTGATAGACTATGAACAGTGGGACATAGTGAAGGTTGTGATAACGTATGGGGGCAACATTCATTTGTCTGCCAAGTGCAGCAACCGTTGGTTATTCAGAGGTGGGAGACACACCCCTCTGCAGGCACTGATTACTGCACGTCAGGCAGACGTCATCCACTTCACAATCAAATGGTGTGGTGACCAGGATAAAGGAGCAAACAACAGAGGGGAGAGAGTTCTCCACGCTGTCTGTGACTCTGACAGGTGGGATGTCATGAGGGACCTGATCGACATCAAAGTGAACCCTCTGGCTGTGACGAAGACAGGAAAGTCGCCATTGGCGTATGCTGTGTTGAACACAAAGTGTGCGAAGAGGATGGTGGCAGAGTGCAGCAGGCAGGGCTTCACAACCTACCAGCCATCAGTGACTGGTCCTCCGAGGTCCTTGTGTCATCATGTGGGCCGTACTGTCCCTGGGTTTTCAGAGTCTTGGGCATCACGTTGTGATTACATACGTTGGGAGAGCAAGATCACTTCCCCACTGGTGTGTGCATTGCTGTGTGATTTAACTGTGGTGGCACTCATGTTGTATGAATCAGGATCTTGTTCTAACTCAGAGCTGTTCACATTGTACACAGAGCTGCCCAAGCTGACTGACCTGGACTCAGTGGAAGGCAGGAAACTGCAGGATGAGATCAACAGAAAAGTAAACAGAACAAGGGCTTGTGATGACTGGTTGGAGAGACGTAGTGCAGACTGCTTGCTGCAGAACTACAGCAGACTGATGCACACACTGAAGCAGGGCACACCTTTACTAAGGGAGCTGGCCACAACACCTCGCACTCTGCTATCTTCTTGTCGTCTGAGGATCTTACAGCACTTCCATTTCAGCGACAAATATCGCCTTATGGAGATGAATCAGCTCCCCTTACCTGGATCAATGAAGGAATATCTAAAATTCTCTGACCTCTGTGACCCTGACTATGGTGGGCACATGCTGTGATTACATTTGTGTCATTGGTATACAGACATTATGTACCGGCAGTTCTTGTCATGTCTGTGGCGTATCATCTTCATGTACTAGCAGTCTGTGTTATGTCTTTGACATTCAGGCGTCATGTCTCCGGTGAACAGACAATACATTCCAGCAGTCTTGCCTCAGGACTGAATAGTCGCAGTCATGTCTGTCATGTACAGACACACAGAGCAAGATGGTTGCAGTCACAACTGAATAGTACAGAGATGACCTTGGCGTTTAGTAGAACAAGCAGCAAAATCCAAGTTCTGAACATTTTCACGAAGGAAAACATGAAGACAGAAGTGGAAACCTGGCCTGCCAACTCACCAATGAGTGCAAAACCATACTGACCACTGGAGGGTCTTCACCATACAGCAGCCTCCGTCACTACCTCCAGGATTCCGACCTAAGTAAACGAAGAAGACCATCATTGTGATACTGAGAACCGGGCACTCCAGACTATGACATAACATCTCTGCAATACTCCACCCTGGCGGGTCTGCAATTAATCCATGCAGCCCCAATGACGGTGGAACAGTCCCAACAACACCAAAAGAAGAATCCTGGCCTGCCAACACACTGATGAATGCAAAACCTTATTGACCACTGGAGGGCCTTCACCATACAGAAGCCCTTGCCAGTACCTCCACCATTCCTGCCTAAGGGAACGGAGAAGAATCTCTTCCTACACTACCGTTGATCTCATATGATCATCACCCATCAGTGACTGATTAATGATAATAATTTTTACCCCTCTTTGTGTGTGTGTGTGTGTGTGTGTGTGTGTGTGTGTGTGTGTGTTATGAATATGTGTGTAAAAAATTTTCCACAGTTAGTCTCACTATGATCACACGATCTTAACTCACCTAGAACATTGTTTACATGTGTTCCCCCCCCCCCCCCCCCCCCCCCCTTTGTGTGTGTGTGTGTGTGTGTGTGTGTGTGTGTGTGTGTGTGTGTGCAACACATGATACCCTGTTTTTCATTGATCACTGCTATCTTCTCTCAACAAACAGCAGCATATTGATGCCAACACATTATTTCACCTGTTACAATGAACATCATCCCACAGCATTGTTTACTTTTTTAAACAACACAATTAATATGAACCTCCCAACCTCCCACCCCCACCCCCACCCCCCACCCCATAGTGGATGAAGAGATATGAGCTCTCCTTCTCTTGCCCCCCTTCCTCCCCCCCCCCCCCCCCCACACACACACATTACCCTCCTCCCTTTTTTTTTTTTTCTCTCTCTCTCACCCCCCCTCCCAATCATACCTTATCACCCATTTATCTTCCATCCCCTTCCCTCCCTCATTAACATTACCCACACACCTTTCACAACTACCCACACATAACTACCACCACCTCTTTCATCACCCAGCGAAATCATTTATTTTATTCACCTAAACTTTTTTATTTATTTATTTTTTTATTTTTTATTTTTTTAATTTTTTTTTTTTATTATTATTATTTTTTTTTAAAAAGTTTCTTCTGTTCATGTACTTATTTACCCCTTCTATATATAATTTAATTTTTTTTTTTTTTTTTTTCCCAGTTTGCCCTCCCCCCCCCCCCCCCCCCCCCCCCCCTTACCATTATTATCAATCCACCATTATCACAACCGTCACAAAGATATCACCCCACCCCACTAAACTAGACACACAACCCTATCGTATCACACAACCCCCCCTCCCCCCACGAACCCCCCCCCCCCCCCCCCTCCTTTTCCTCTCCCATAATCCCCCTTGTCATTTCCGCCTAGCGGCTATTCTCCCCACCACATGGACTAACAACAGATGAGTCATTTTCGTTCTTTGTTTGTACTGTCTTAAATGTTAAATGTGATTTATTTTTTCGCCTGAAGAAGACCCAAGTGGTTGAAATGCATCGTGTCTTGTCATGTGCTTTGTTTGTCAATGTCATTGGCGGTAACTAACACCCTCTCTTTCTAAATTTTGCTTTGTTCTCCGCCGTCAGTCACTCCATTTTGAAAATTTGAAATGATGTCGGGTAGGGTTGATATTGATGGACACAGACTGTGATGATAGCATGATGACAAAGACTGTAGTGTTGACACGCTCAGACCTAACATAATGAACTCTGTTATGCTCTGCGTTAGTGATGTACAAAACACAATCAAAATTTAAGGTAACAGATTCCAGGGCTCAGGACAGCTGGGGACGAAGAGTTACAATGACCTTGCACAGGCAACAGATGTCACCAGCCATGGACCACTGTGACATTCCTGGTTAAAAAGTGTAGGAGAAGAAAAACCCATACTCAACATGGAACACGGTGACATGTGTCGTTAGGATGCATTGAAGAAAATATCATACATCATGGAACACTGTGACACGCGTCGTTAGGATGCATTGAAGAAAACATCATACATCATGGAACACTGTGACACATGTCATTAGGATGCACAGAAGAAAACATCATCCATCATGGAACACTGTTACTATTTTTTTGTTTTGTTTTTGTTTTTTTCTCAGGAAGACAGCTTTGATACTCCAGCAAAATGGGAAAATGGATCACATCTGCTTTCTGTGTGATCACAACTTTTCCCTGATTTTCAGGGCATGATAACTTTTCCCTGAGGATCACAATTCTTCTCCGTATTTTCCTTGCATATTACATTCCTGTTGCAGCAGAAAGGAGCTGGTACTGTTAAGCTGTTGCAGTGTCTATCTGATAACATGTTTATTGTTATATTGGTATATGAATGTCTTTTGTTGACAGTAAGGTGCTTTAGCGGTTATCGGGTGTGATCATTTTATTGTGACTTGTACAGTATATAGCTGAGCTTTGGTTTTTGTCACACACACACATTACATAGCTGTTTTATTATGTTAATCGGATGGACACTGTAATATAAACATTTCACAGTATGCAGTATACCGACCTGTTTACCCATATAATTTCACATGGACGAAACCACATATCCGGAAACCGGAATTCGATTTACAGTTTTTCCTTAGATCCGAAAGCACAAAAGTACGAGGTCGATTTTTCTGCCTTCCTTTTCGAATGTTTGGTAAACTGCATCCTGATAACTCCATCCAATCCAGGCTTATTCCTTCTTAGTCAGTGTGCTAATGCTGTGTTGGCCAATAGTCATGATACTGAGCTTCGTTGAGCTTAATGAAGATATGTCTGCGATGCTGCCAGTGCCGGAACAATTTTCGTTTTCACATGCCATTGCACTGCAGAAGCTTTTCTTAGTAGTAACTGCTTAATCTGACATTAACTACAGCAAAATTAGTTTCTTCCGGATACAGTTTACTTTCAAACCTGATTCAGTTGCATACGTCGGCACAAACTGATGCTGTCTTACCGTTTTTTGTTGTTTTTTTCGATGCTTCAGAGCAAGTTGTCAAAAATGAGACGCATGTCTGACTTTATTTCATGCATGGAGGTTGAGTTGTCGCTCTTTGGTCAAATTGCTCTTACAGTTACAGTCCGCAAGTGAAATTATTGCTCAAGAATTTTGTACATCTAGAATTTATTTCCATTTTTTTTTCTTAAGAAATCGTATTTGTTGCATTTTAGCCAATCATAGATACAAAATATGGCAAAATCGTTTGGGTAAACAGGCCTGTAATGATATGTTCTCAAAAAAAAGGAAAGTTAAATTGATATATTATTATGCTAACTAATTGCAAATCTAAGTACATTCATTGCTGTTTTATCTTGTCAGTTAATGCAAGCTGAAAGGCCTCTTCGATTGGGCAGTTTGTAATTCCTGGTTCTTTGTCTGACAGAGAACTGGTTTGTTGGTTTAGCGGGCAAAATCAACAAATATTGTTAAATCTATATTTTTTAGCATTCTATTTATATGATCGATTTCATTCTGATTCATTTTGGTAAAGGAGTCATGTACACTGATTCTACAACTCTTGTTTTTTACACCTGATTATATCCTGGTGTATCCTTAAGCTTTCATCCCAGTAAGTTAGTAATGCAACGTATATATATAAGATTTATTGGGCCCGGGTTTCATCAGAAGTAAACAAAAATCAATATTTTGTACATGACTATTCATTTTTGCTTCTAGTTCTACTAGAAATTTAATGTGTTCCCAAAATTTAAGAATCTTCATTTTCTTGAATCGGAAATGAAATGAGGCAGGGAACAGTAAACGATAAACAGTAAACAAGTTGGGTATTTTTTGCTCCCATAAGAAAACCAAACACAGAGTAACTTTTATTCAAGACTGGCACAGCCTTTTAAACTTGAATAAAGTCAGACAAATACATAGACGAACAATCTAATAGTGGGGGAAAAAACAAGCGCAGGCCAACAACTGAACACATAATATGCTTCATAGTAATGACTTGGCAAAGATTTGGACTTGGAGGGGGGAGGGGGGGGGGGGGGGGGGGGGGGGGTAATTTGAAGATGGAGAAACTGGGAACATGAAATTAAGAAAATATGTTACAGATATGAAAACTCTTCACTAGCTGCATAAGGGAACCATCGCAATCTCTTTTGAAGGCAGATATATTTGTATTGCCTGCTCCGAGGCCTTTCGTCCGCTGGGTCGGACTCATCAGGGAGACACGGCTGGTTGTGTCTGCGCTCCTGGCGTCAAATAGAGACACACCACAGTCCATAATACTGTGGTGTTCTCACCACCAAGAGTGCAAAAAAGAATCCAATAGCACTCCCAAAGCAGCCAGCGAAGAGTAGTAAATGAAACCAAACGAAAGTGTGGGGAGGAAAAAAGTTGCTGAAAAACTAAAGACATTATACAAACAGTATAAAATAAAGGGGACAATCTTTGAGCCTACGCTTGAGGATCCACCCAAAGATGCAAGGGAGATCAAAAGACAAACACACAGACGGACAGAAACAAATACAAATAACCTCAATTTAATCAAAACAAAAATCGGAAATGAAATGAGGCAGGGAACAGTAAACGATAAACAGTAAACAAGTTGGGTATTTTTTGCTCCCATAAGAAAACCTAACACAGAGTAACTTTTATTCCAGACTGGCACAGCCTTTTAAACTTGAATAAAGTCAGACAAATACATAGACGAACAATCTAATAGTGGGGGAAAAAACAAGCGCAGGCCAACAACTGAACTATCTTCATAGTAATGACTTGGCAAAGATTTGGACTTAAAGGGGGGGGGGGGGGGGGGGGGAGGGGGGGGGGGGGGGTAATTTGAAGATGGAGAAACTGGGAACATGAAATTAAGAAAATATGTTACAGATATGAAAACTCTTCACTAGCTGCATAAGGGAACCATCGCAATCTCTTTTGAAGGCAGATATATTTGTATTGCCTGCTCCGAGGCCTTTCGTCCGCTGGGTCGGACTCATCAGGGAGACACGGCTGGTTGTGTCTGCGCTCCTGGCGTCAAATAGAGACACACCACAGTCCATAATACTGTGGTGTTCTCACCTCCAAGAGTGAAAAAAAAGAATCCAATAGCAGACACAACCAGCCGTGTCTCCCTGATGAGTCCGACCCAGCGGACGAAAGGCCTCGGAGCAGGCAATACAAATATATCTGCCTTCAAAAGAGATTGCGATGGTTCCCTTATGCAGCTAGTGAAGAGTTTTCATATCTGTAACATATTTTCTTAATTTCATGTTCCCAGTTTCTCCATCTTCAAATTACCCCCCCCCCCCCCCCCCCCCCCCCCCCCCCCCCCCCTCCTTAAGTCCAAATCTTTGCCAAGTCATTACTATGAAGATAGTTCAGTTGTTGGCCTGCGCTTGTTTTTTCCCCCACTATTAGATTGTTCGTCTATGTATTTGTCTGACTTTATTCAAGTTTAAAAGGCTGTGCCAGTCTGGAATAAAAGTTACTCTGTGTTAGGTTTTCTTATGGGAGCAAAAAATACCCAACTTGTTTACTGTTTATCGTTTACTGTTCCCTGCCTCATTTCATTTCCGATTTTTGTTTTGATTAAATTGAGGTTATTTGTATTTGTTTCTGTCCGTCTGTGTGTTTGTCTTTTGATCTCCCTTGCATCTTTGGGTGGATCCTCAAGCGTAGGCTCAAAGATTGTCCCCTTTATTTTATACTGTTTGTATAATGTCTTTAGTTTTTCAGCAACTTTTTTCCTCCCCACACTTTCGTTTGGTTTCATTTACTACTCTTAGCTGGCTGCTTTGGGAGTGCTACTGGATTCTTTTTTGCACTCTTGGTGGTGAGAACACCACAGTATTATGGACTGTGGTGTGTCTCTATTTGACGCCAGGAGCGCAGACGCAACCAGCCGTGTCTCCCTGATGAGTCCGACCCAGCGGACGAAAGGCCTCGGAGCAGGCAATACAAATATATCTGCCTTCAAAAGAGATTGCGATGGTTCCCTTATGCAGCTAGTGAAGAGTTTTCATATCTGTAACATATTTTCTTAATTTCATGTTCCCAGTTTCTCCATCTTCAAATTCCACCCCCCCCCCCCCCCCCCCCCCCCCCCCCCCCCCCCCCCCCCCCCCCCCCCCCCCCCCTCCTTAAGTCCAAATCTTTGCCAAGTCATTACTATGAAGATAGTTCAGTTGTTGGCCTGCGCTTGTTTTTTCCCCCACTATTAGATTGTTCGTCTATGTATTTGTCTGACTTGATTCAAGTTTAAAACGCTGTGCCAGTCTTGAATAAAAGTTACTCTGTGTTAGGTTTTCTTATGGGAGCAAAAAATACCCAACTTGTTTACTGTTCTTCATTTTCTTGGTCGAATTTCACTGGACACTCCAAAAACTACTTGTGGGGGATGGCTTTTTTTTCAAGGTTTAAGACCAAGTATTAGTTTATAATTTCACAGTTAACATCTGGACTGTCCGAAAACTACACATGTGGGGGCTTCAAGGTTGAAGTCCAATTATCTGTTGATACCTTCACATTTGAAATCTATGGGCCCAAGTCACGTACCTGTTGCGCCAACAAGCTTCACCCTACTCCACCCACTGCCATTCCCACTCCTTCCCCCTGAGATCAAGGATTTCAGGCTGAATTTCCAGCTGGAATAAACAAAAGACCACCCAAGTTTTCGGTTGAAGTGGGAAAAAAAAGTGTGATTTTCCATACAGTGAAGTTCTTTTAACACCAAATGCATAAATTCTGGTTACCACAAACTGTTTCTTGAGATCAACCGCAAACTGTTTTCATTGGTTTCAGATGTAAAATTTAATACAAATTACAGCCTCCAGCTTCTTGAATTAAGTGAACTCCATTGCATGCAGGTCAGTAACTTTAATGTCAGTTAGTACTAATGGTGGTCACATGGACTTCAGAAGCCTTTGCCCCCTGACCCCCGACAAGGGGCTCTGCCCCTTGACCCTACCAGGGGGCCTAAGACAGGCCCCCCTCCTCCCCCCTCCTCCTCCACCCCCCCTCCCCCCCGGGACCCCCGGCCTTCTTGCTTTTCATTTTTTGCTGGATTCACCCATGATTTCACCATATTTTGAACACCTGTTTGGCAAAAAATACGGTGGATATGATAAATTGAAAAAAAGAATAGATCTAGAAAAAAAAAAATCTGGAGAAAGTACTGCAGTAGGTGGTACAGGAAGATCAAGTATCCGTTTACCCTGTGTGGTGTGATGTAGAGGAAAACAAATCCCTCTTCCCTTCCCCCCTCCCCCTGCATCTCCCATTCCCCTGCTGTTACAAAAATTGAAAGATGTGTACTACACACACTTTGTAGTTTGAAGAAAATACTTATTTTAGTCAAAAAGTACTCCAAAACTAGTTTTAAGGTAAACAAGTCGGAGTATGCAGCCAAGTCTGAAGAAACATTTTCTGAAGATGTTTGCTGTGCTTGATGTTTTGTTGTTGTTGTTATTGTTAGTTTTTTTCTCATACATTATTGAATATGCCTTTTGCAACTTTTATTGATTACAAATATACTTGACCGTATGCTGAAGTGTTTTAGGTATGTCCTATGTATGTGTCTGTGTACATTACAGATCATGCATGTTAAAATTGTCAACAGTGTGGTACTGTAGTGTTTACATATGTTACAGCTGTCAACTGTGCAGTACTGGGGTGTTTTAAGTTGCATCTGTGAACAGTGAAATACTTTGTGTATGTTATGGCTTGTCAACAGTGTTCTACTGTGTTGTTTGTATATGTTAAATCTGTCAACACAGTATCTTTGTGTATGGCACGTCTGTCAACAGTGTTCTACTGTGTTGTTTATGTATGTTAACTCTGTCAACACAGTAGTACAGTGTTTACATATGTGGCAGCTATCAACTTGTACTGTGATGTTTATGCATGTTGAAATTGGCAATGAAATAGTACTGTGATGTTTGTGTATGTTTCAGTGTCAGCAGTGTGGTACTGTGATGTTTGTGTTGGTTACAGCTGTCAATAGTCTAGTTCTGTGATGTGTGTATGGTGCAGTTGTTAACAGTGTAGTAATGTGATCGCTGTGTGTGTTACATCTTTACTGTGATGTTCATGTTGCAGCTATCAACAGAGTGGCACTGTGGTGTTTATGTACATGTTACTTTTTTTTACAGCTATCAACAGTGTGGTACCATGATCTATGTGCATGTTACAGCTGTCAGCAGTGTAGTACTGATGTTTGTGTATGTTACAGCTGTCAGCTGTGTAAGACTGTGATGCTGTTAAATGTTACAGCTGTCAACTGTTTATCACTGTGGTCTTTGTGTATGTTACAGCTGTCAACAGTGTAGTACTGATGTTTGTGTATGTTACAGCTGTCAACAGTGTAGCACTGTGATGTGTGTGTATGTAACAGCTGTCAACAATGTAGTACTGATGTTTGTGTATGTTACAGCTGTCAACAGTGTAGTACTGATGTTTGTGCATGTTACAACTGTCAACAGTGTAGTACTGATGTTTGTGCATGTTACAGCTGTCAACAGTGTAGTACTGATGTTCGTGTATGTTACAGCTGTCAACAGTGTAGTACTGATGTTTGTGTATGTAACAGCTGTCAACAGTGTAGTACTGAAGTTTGTGAATATTACAGCTGTCAACAGTGTAGAACTGATGTTTGTGTATGTTACAGCTGTCAGTAGTGTAGTAATGATGTTTGTGTATGTAACAGCTGTCAACAGTGTAACACTGTGATGTGAGTATGTTACAGCTGAAAACAGTGTAGTACTGATGTTTGTTCATGTTAGTGTAGCACTGTGATGTTTGTGTATGTTACAGCTGTCAACAGTGTAGCACTGTGATGTGAGTGTATGTTACAGCTGTCAACAGTGTAGTACTGTGATGTTTATGTTAAGCTGTCAACAGTGTAGCACTGTGATGTGAGTGTATATTACAGCTGTCAACAGTGTAGTACTGATGTTTGTTTATGTTACAGCTGTCAACAGTGTAGCACTGTGATGTGAGTGTATGTTACAGCTGTCAACAGTGTAGTACTGTGATGTTTATGTTAAGCTGTCAACAGTGTAGCACTGTGATGTGAGTGTATATTACAGCTGTCAACAGTGTAGTACTGATGTTTGTTTATGTTACAGCTGTCAACAGTGTAGCACTGTGATGTGAGTGTATGTTACAGCTGAAAACAGTGTAGTACTGATGTTTGTTTATGTTACAGCTGTCAACACTGTAGCACTGTGATGTTTGTGTATGTTACAGCTGTCAACAGTGTAGTACTGATGTTTGTTTATGTTACAGCTGTCAGCAGGTGTAGTACTGATGTTTGTGTATGTTACAACTGTCAACAGTGTAGTACTGATATTTGTTTATGTTACAGCTGTCAACAGGTGTAGTACTGATGTTTGTTTACGTTACAGCTGTCAACAGTGTTGTACTGTTGTGTGTGTGTATGTTACAGCTGTGAACAGTATAGTACTGTGATGTTTATGTTACAGCAGTCAACAGTGTTGTACTGTGGTGTGTGTATGTTACAGCTATCAACAGGTGTAGTACTGTGATGTCTGTGTATGTTACAGCTGTCAACAGTGTTTACTGTGATGTGTATGTTAGTAGCTGTCAACAGTATAGTACTGTCATGTTTGTATATGTTATAGCTGTCAAAAGTGTTGTACTGTGATGTCTGTGTATGTTACAGCTATTGTACTGTCATGTGTGTGTATGTTACAGTTGTCTACAGTAGTACGGTGATGTCTGTGTGTGTTACAGCTGTGAACAGTATAGTACCACGATGTTTGTATATGTTATAGCTGTCAAAAGTGTTGCACTGTGATGTTTGTGTAGTGACTACTGTCGACAGAATTTGTGACCGTGACATTACTGGGATAGTTAACCATGTAAATTCTGCTGTTGAAAGAAGAGCATTATGTTCACAATGATGGACGAAAGTCTGTCAACCAGATAGTCGGTTTGTATGTTCCTATTGTTTGCCATTAATGTTGTTACTTTTTTTCCTCTTTATTTTCCTGAAGAAACAGTCACTGAATATCCTGTCTTTACCCTTGACACACATTAAGGAATGTATACATTTGCAGTATGATTGTCACTTTCCTTCATGTTTACAAGTGATGTTATTGGTTGAACACTTGAAGTCTTGAGCATAATTCCTTTTGTGTTTTGAATGCCCACAGTGGGTGGATTGTACCATGTTGTTTTAAATGCCCACAGTGGGTGGATTGTTCCATGTTGGCAACTTGTTAAGGACAGTGGCAGGGATTGTTCCATTCTGGCAACTTGTTAGGGACAATGGGGGGACTGTTCCATTCTGGCAACTTGTTGGGGACAGTGGGGGGATTTTCATTCTGACAACTTGTCGGGACAGTGGGGATTTCATTCTCAACTTGTTGGGACAGTGGGGTTTTATTCTGGCAACTTGTTGGGACAGTGGGGATTTTATTCTCAACTTGTCAGGGACAGTGGGGGATTTCATTCTGGCAACTTGTTAGGGACAGTGTGGGGGATTTTCATTCTGACAACTTGTGGGACAGTGGGGTATTTCATTCTGACAACTTGTTGGGACAGTGGGTATTCTATTCGTACAACTTGCTGGGACAGTGGGGATTTCATTCTGGACAACTTGTAGGGACAGTGTGGGGGATTTTTCATTCTGACAACTTGTCGGGACAGTGGGGTATTTCATTCGTACAACTTGCTAGGGACAGTGTGGGGGATTTTTCATTCTGACAACTTGTTGGGACAGTGGGGTATTCATTCGACAACTTGTAGGGACATGTGGGGGATTTTTCATTCTGACAACTTGCTCGGGACAGTGGGGTATTCTATTCGTACAACTTGTAGGGACAGTGTGGGGGATTCTTCATTCTGACAACTTGCTTGGGACAGTGGGGTATTCTATTCGTACAACTTGCTCGGGACGTGGGGGTATTCTATTCTACAACTTGCTCGGACAGTGGGGTATTCTATTCGTCAACTTGCTCGGACAGTGGGGATTCATTCTCAATTGCTTGGGACAGGGGGATTATTCGTACAACTTGTTGGGACAGTGGGGTATTCTATTCGTCAACTTGCTGGGACAGTGTGGGGGATTCTTCATTCTGACAACTTGCTGGGACAGTGGGGTATTCTATTCGTACAACTGCTGGGACAGTGTGGGGGATTCTTCATTCTGACAACTTGCTCGGGACAGTGGGTATTCTATTCGTACAACTTGCTAGGGACAGTGTGGGGGATTCTTTCATTTGACAACTTGCTCGGGACAGTGGGGTATTCTATTCGTACAACTTGCTAGGGACAGTGTGGGGATTTTTCATTCTGACAACTTGCTGGGACAGTGGGTATTCTATTCGTACAACTTGCTAGGGACAGTGTGGGGGATTCTTTCATTCTGACAACTTGCTCGGGACAGTGGGGTATTCTATTCGTACAACTTGCTAGGGACAGTGTGGGGGATTCTTTCATTCTGACAACTTGCTGGGACAGTGGGGTATTCTATTCGTACAACTTGCTAGGGACAGTGTGGGGATTCTTTCATTCTGACAACTTGCTGGGACAGTGGGGTATTCATTCGTACAACTTGTTTGGGACAGTGTGGGGATTCTTTCATTCTGACAACTTGCTGGGACAGTGGGGGATTTTTCATTCTGACAACTTGCTAGGGACAGTGTGGGGTATTCTTTCATTCTGACAACTTGCTAGGGACAGTGTGGGGATTCTTTCTGACAACTTGCTTGGGACAGTGTGGGGATTTCTTCTGACAACTTGCTGGGACAGTGGGGGGATTCTTTCATTCTGACAACTTGCTAGGGACAGTGTGGGGATTCTTTATTCGACAACTTGCTAGGGACAGTGTGGGGGATTCTTTCATTCTGACAACTTGCTGGGACAGTGTGGGGGATTCTTCATTCGACAACTTGCTAGGGACAGTGTGGGGGATTCTTTCATTCTGACAACTTGCTCGGGACAGTGGGGATTTCATTCTGACAACTTGCTAGGGACAGTGTGGGGGATTCTTTCATTCTGACAACTTGCTGGGACAGTGTGGGGGATTCTTTCATTCTGACAACTTGCTACGGGACAGTGTGGGGGATTCTTTCATTCTGACAACTTGCTAGGGACAGTGTGGGGGATTCTTTCATTCTGACAACTTGCTGGGACAGTGTGGGGGATTCTTCATTCTGACAACTTGCTAGGGACAGTGTGGGGGATTCTTTCATTCTGACAACTTGCTGGGACAGTGTGGGGGATTCTTTCATTCTGACAACTTGCTAGGGACAGTGTGGGGGATTCTTTCATTCTGACAACTTGCTAGGGACAGTGTGGGGTATTCTTCATTCTGACAACTTGCTAGGGACAGTGTGGGGGATTCTTTCATTCTGACAACTTGCTAGGGACAGTGTGGGGATTCTTTATTCGACAACTTGCTAGGGACAGTGTGGGGGATTCTTTCATTCTGACAACTTGCTCGGGACAGTGTGGGGGATTCTTCATTCGACAACTTGCTGGGACAGTGTGGGGATTCTTTCATTCTGACAACTTGCTCGGGACAGTGTGGGGGATTCTTCATTCTGACAACTTGCTCGGGACAGTGTGGGGGATTCTTTCATTCTGACAACTTGCTCGGGACAGTGTGGGATTCTTTCATTCTGACAACTTGCTAGGGACAGTGTGGGGGATTCTTTCATTCTGACAACTTGCTCGGGACAGTGTGGGGATTCTTCATTCTGACAACTTGCTAGGGACAGTGTGGGGGATTCTTTCATTCTGACAACTTGCTCGGGACAGTGGGGTATTCTATTCGTACAACTTGCTAGGGACAGTGTGGGGGATTCTTTCATTCTGACAACTTGCTCGGGACAGTGTGGGTATTTCTATTCGT
>JAMYXO010003833.1:0-18981 GCA_033310375.1 Conus canariensis | reverse complement strand
GAAGTCGGGAATTCTTCGGGACCTGCACAGATTTTTTTTTCCCCCGGGTGGTCACCTGCCCGTTCATACAGAACTTTTTGGCTATCAAACAGTTCCAGGTGCGTGTTGGCACCACACCCCCTACATCCAGGGGCAGGATTTTGGGTGCCCCCTCGGGGGAAAGCATCCTTTCTCCGCTCTTTTCAGCATTAAAATCAACGACATTGTGAAATGGGTAAGCCGGGGCTCTGAGTCCTCTCTGTTCGTTGACGACTTTGCGCTTACGCAGGGGGAGCTTCTTACCCCAGCGTACACGTCGACTCCAACTTTGTGTCAACAAGATCCAGCATTGGGCCGGGGAAAACGGGTTTCCCTTTTCCACGTACCAAAACTCAGTCAATCCTTTTCACAACTTTCGTCAATTTTTTGCTGATCCTAAAAATTCGTCGGACAAGCCCAAACCATTCCAGCTGTAAAAAAAAACCCAAAAATTCCCCGGGAGTTTTTTTTGATAAAAAAACTCAATTTTTCCTCAGCCACTTTAAAAAAACCCCAAAAACCCTCTTGCCAGAAAGCTCTGAAAATTCTGCGGGTCGTAGCACACACTGACTGGGGGGCCCGATAAAAAACTTTGCTGCATCTCTACAGAGCCCTGGGCCGCTCCAAACTGGACTATGGTTGTGCTGTGTGGCCCCTGCAAAAAACCCCCCTTACTGAAAAATCTTGGACCCATCCACCTTTAAGGGCTTCGGGCCTGTCTTGGGGGCATTCCGAAACCCCCCCTGTGTACAGCCCGTACGCAAGGCAGGGAACCCTCACTGTCCAAAACCCCAGGGTGAAAATGTCTCAAATTACTTATCAAATGTTCTAAACCGCAGAATCCTGCTTAAACTGTTCTTTTACCCCCATTTTAAAAAAAAATTCGAAAAAAAACCCCAACTGTATTCCGCCCTTTTTTGGGGTTTTGTATGCACCCCCCGGGGGAATGCAGGGCTTTGACCTGGGGTTGTGTCTGATTTTTTCCAAATTTCCGGGTCACCCCCGGGGGCCCTTTTTTCACCCAAAAATTCTTTTAAATTTTCAGCTTTCGTAAAGAGCCCAAACCAGCCCCCCGGCATAAAAAAAAATTGTACTGACCCTTTTTTAAAAATTTTTCCCCATCCTGTAAAAAAAATTTTTAAACTGACGGTTCCAAGTTGGGGAGGGATGGCCTTGCACCAAATTGCCCGGGTGCCCTTCTCAATATTTTTTAAAAAATACCTAATGCCCTTCTTTCGCAAAATTTACTGTTTTTGGTTTTCGGCATTAAAAAAAATTTCACAATCTACCAAGGGGGTTTTTGGTTCTGTCGGATTCGCTTTCAGTTTTGGGGGCCCATAGCGGGCCAAAAAACCTTCAGCTTCCAAAACTTTTATTTTTTTTGGTTTTTTTAGCAAGTTAAAAGGGGGAAAAGGTTACAAAAATTACTATTTGGGGTTTCCCGGGCCATTTTGGGATGGGGAGGGAACGAAATGGTTTTTTTTTTTCCCAAAAGAATGCCACAAGAGAAAAAATTTCCAAATTTTTCCCCCCCGCCAGATAAAAAACCCCCCAAAATTTAAAAAAGATTTGGGTGAAGCCCCTCGGGCAAAAATTTTGGAACACACAACATAAAAAATTTTTTCAATCCCCAAAACCCTTTTGGGAAATTTCCCACATCGGGGGGTCGAAAAGGGGAAAAAAAGGGTTCCCTCCCCCGGGGCTGCAAAAGGGGCCATTCAATTTTACCATTCCTCCCTTTTAAAAAAAGGGGAAGAACTCCGGTTTTTTCCCCATGTCATTTTAAACCCCAAAAAAAAAAACATTTTTTTTAAAGTTTTGGGGCTTGCACATGTGAAAAACAAACTTTTTACAGGGGGGCCCCTTTAAAATCCTTTCAGGGGTCCCCCTGACTTACCTTTTTTTTTTTGAGAGAATTAACATTTTTCCCCTGTTTTAAAATTTTACGGAAAAGATTTTTAAGGGAAATTTCCTGGTGCTTTCTAGAAGAGTCATTTAAAAAAAGGGGTAAAAGGGTTTTTTTTTTTTTTTTTTTTTTTTTTTTTTTAATGACTTGTGATTGATTTTAACGGGGGAACCCCTGATGGGGCCCCTTTGGGGTTCGGCGGGGCTAAACAACATTATCTTTTTTATCTCAAAAAGGGGTTGGTATTGTTTCTTTTTTTTCGGGATGTTTTTTTTTTTCCTGGGCCCGTTTTTTTGGATCCCATTTTTTCCCCTTGAGGGACTTTGACACCCCCGGGAAAGGGCCATGTGGTCGGGGGGGTACATGACGAACTTGACCATGTGCATGCCCCTTGAAATGTCTCCATATATAAGTTTTGACCATGGAAACTGCTCTGTTTTGGGCTCTTTTAAACTGCCATGGGCACTCCTCTTGTATGTCTCCTTTAAAAATGGGCTTGACCATGTGCACGCTCTGGTTTTTTACGTATAGTTTTTTGCCCGTGGCATGCTCTGTGTATGCCCTAATGTAAAAAACTTGCCATAAAAACTCTCGGGTTTTTTCGCTTTAAAAAACTTCCCCTTTGCACTGCTCTGTTTTTTCCCCCCTGTATAAATTGACCATGTGAAAGGGCTCTGTTTTTCTCAGGGTGTAGAACTTGCCCATTGCACTGCCTGAAATTTGTCTGCATGTTAAACTTGACCAATGCACTGTCTGTGTGTGCCCCATTTTTTGGATTGACCATGTCACTGCCTGTAAAACTACATTACAGAGCCGCCCTTTAAAGGGGCCTGTTTGTCTCCAGTTGGGGATTTTCCCAGGGAATTTGCTTGGGTTCTCAGTAAAAAAGGTTTACCATTTTCCATTCCCCGTGTAGTCTCCATGTACGGGACTTGACCATGTGCACTCCTTGTGTTTCCATGTAAAAAATTTGACCTTGCATTGTTTTGTTATGTCCCATTACAAATTTGACCATTAACCTGCTCTTTGTATTCTTTTTTTTTTAAAAAACAAGGGGGAATAAAACACCTAAAATAAAATCGCTTTTTTGGGGGGAAAAAAGGGCCCCCCCCCCCCTTTTTTTTTTTTTTTTTCCCTTTTCTCTTTTTTTTGGGGGGTTTTTTAATATATTTTTTTTTACTTTGCCACTTTTGCATTTTCAAGAAACATGATTGTTGGTTTATAGGGTTTTTCATTGTGTGGCAATCAAAAAGGGTTTCAATTTTGTGCCCCCCCTAACAATGCCCCCAAAAAAACCCTTTTTTATAGGGGAAATCCCAAAAAAAGTTTTCCCCGACTAAAAATTTTAAAGGTAAAAGACAAAAACACTGAATTTTAAAATGCCCAAAACGGTCACAATGAACGGGGGGAACTGTCCTTCATTTTTTTTTTTCGGGGGAACAAGTGGGGGCCCCGGGGTTTTTTCAAATTAAAGATTCGGGTTTTTAAGTAGAATCGTGTAAAAAAAAAATGTTTGGCCCTTTTAAAAAGCATCAAAGGTTTTTTAAATACACTTCATTCTGGGACAACTAAAGTGTAAAAAAAACCCTTTTTTTTTTAAAAAATTTTATCAGGGAAGGGGGTCCCCTTTTAGAAAGTTGCAAAATTTTTTTCATAGCACTTTAAACCACCTTTCCCCGAAATTTCTTTTCTGTCTTCCTTTTCTGTTTAATTCTTTTTTTTTGGGGATAACAAAACCCTTTTAGTCAAAAAGAAAGGTACCGTAAAGTTGGGTCTTTGTGCGCCCCGTATATAACCCGCCCCACAAAAAAATTTTTTAAAACTTTTTTTTTTTTCAAAATAACCGCACGGGTTTTAAACCGAAATATATACAACCAGTCCGATGTGAAGCAGGGGGACTGGCCGGCGGGGGTTTTTAACATATGTCGAAAATCAACACATAAAATGTGTTCTTTGCATTCATTGGCATTTAAATGGGCAAATTTTAAAAAAATTTTTTTTCCACTTTACTTCATCTTTTTTTTTTTTTTTTTAGTAAATGTTTTTTTTAAAAAAAATTTTAAAAATTTGGTTTTTATGGGGTTCCCTTACTTTTGTTGCCCTTTCCAAACCCTTCATTGTTTAAAAAAAAAAATACCAAAAAAAACCCAAAACCCCTTTAATGAGCGCTAGAAAGCAGTTCCTCCGCATTCATTGGTGTATCAACTAAGTTTTTGGGGGTTGAGTACTCGAAAGCGCAACCCAAAAAGCAAAGGATCAAATGAAAACCCTTTTCACCCCTGTCCATTTTTTTTAAAACAAGGGCAAAACAAACCCCAACTAAAAAAGCCGACCCAAATTTTCTAATTTTTTTTTGAATTGCAAAAAACCCCCCTTTGGTAAGATAAGCATATAAAAACAAACCAAAACATTAATGAAAACGATTGGATTGTTTTATTTCGCTTAATACCGTCCCAATGCTTAGTTTTTTTGTTTTTAATTCAGCTAGTGTTAGTCAAGTTTAAAACGGGTGGGAAACGGCCCACACATTCCCGTTAAAAAGCATCGCATTTTTGTGAGACAAACTGATGAAAAAAGAAAAAATCAGTAAGGGGCTTTACTTATGCGATTCCTGTTTTCTGAAGGGGGTAACCGATTCCTTTACACGATTACAGAGAAATCGTATTTTAAAAGCATCAAAAAATTCATTAACAGTAAAAACGATAGGTGGTTACGAAAAGCTAGAAAACGGGGGTGTGATTCCTGAAATGGGAAAAAAAATCTCAAAAAAAGCTGCATCATTTTTTAAAGCGCGGGTTTAAAGGGGGGAAAAAAGTTGCGGCTTATGCCAAACTTTACGGTAACGGATGGATGGGGGGGAAGGGGAATTACCCTCTTTAGCCCTACCTCTTTGATTTTCCATTTCAGGGCATCATCCATTTGTCCCACTAAAATGAAAGAAGGTCCACCCCCCCCCGTATTTTTTTCCAACATCGTTTGCTGGAACCTCATTTAACTTTTTTCCCCTTGGGTTATTTTTTTAGTGAAGTTTCATTGATCCAAACTAGGGGCAATTTGACATTTTTCAATTTTTTGGGGCACCTATCAATGAATTCAAGCCTCCCCCCATCTCCTAAAAAACAAAAAAAAAAAAAAACCAAAAAAAAAAAACACCCCCCCCCTCCCCCCCCCCCAAAAAAAAAAAAAAAAAAAACCTATAACAAAAAATGAACGAAGCCTTTAAGAGTGGCATAAAAAAATTTGGACGCAAAGGAAGTAGGGGGATGATTTCACATTTCATTGAAAAAAAGTAAGGGAAGTAAAGTAAAGTAAAGAAGGGGGCTTTCAAAATGAACTAAAATAATGTGATATGAAATAGTGTAAATACTAAAAAAAAAACAAATGCATCATGTTTGCTTCAAAATAGTACATAGAAAATTTCAAAAGAAATTTTTTCATTTTTCCCAATAATTTGAAAATTTTACCTGAAATAACTCAAATTCAGTACTTTAGACAAGCCATATCAGACGCACCAAATCTCTATGTAAATAGTTTAATTCAAAGACTTTGATTGACAACTATAAATTTTTGGATGTTCATGCCCATGCCTCTTTACTTGTAAAATTTTTAAGCAAAACAATAGCGCAAAAATATAAAGCAGAATGTCAAATTGAGGAGGGGGGGGATCAGTGTTTGGCCATTGGAATCACTTTGATTCGGCACCTCATCACCCATATGTGCATTTAACATTGCAAAATACAACGCAGGCATACGGGGAGAAGAGACAGAGAGAGAAGCAACAGCCCAGACCTATTTCTCACTACACACCTGGGGGCAAATAAATTTTTCCCAAAAATCCAATGACACGGGGACAGATAACTTTTTTATGTGTACATGTTTTCAGAATTGGTGTTTTTTACCATGCGATTAGATCTGGATACATAGGAGCTTTTTTCGCTGATTAGGGGTCTTACAGTTGCTAAACAGGGAGGACTTAAAAACTTTTTGAAAACAAATATATGAACAATTTAAATGTACCTACTGTATAAAAATGAAGATTAAAAAAAAAAAAAAAAAAAAAAGAAAAAAAGGGTGCTTGAATCAAAAGCTTACAGATAAAACTTTTTTTTCGGGGAATTATGGGTGCATCATTTTGTACACAAAAAAAATGTTATTTTCAAGATTTTTCCCGGAATCTACTAAAACCGGCCTAATACTGAATTGTTATGGAAAGGGTAAACATCTCCATGCCTTCCTCCCATCTGCAGTTAACAATCCTCTTTTTAAAAAATTCAGAAAATGCTTTTAACATTTTAAAGACTTGGTTATCCCAAACAAATCCCTGTTGCACTTTGAAACCCTGTCCTCTCACCCTTAACCTTTCCCGGGGTACCGCAGCCCTCCATTCTTGTTAATTTGAGCTAGCATTTTGCACATTTAAAATAAAAATTTATAACAAGTTCCTAAAACCAGACAGGGGTTTTTCCCATTCAAACAGAAACTTCTAGCTAAAAGGGAACTGTTTAAATTAGAATTTTTTCTAAAAACCCTTTATTTTGCCCATATTGTAAAATAGGCTGCCCCTGTGAATAAAAGTAACTTTGTAAAACACTGAAGGAATTGCCTCCAACATGAAAAAATTTTAAAAAAGTAACTGCCTTTTCATCATCGACGTATAATGACAAGAAAAATCAAAACCCATGGCGTGAAGAATACCAAGATGTTTGTATGCTTTAAACCCAAAAACTATTTTTTTTTGTCCTTATTTTAAACGCATGCAAGATATCCCCCTTTTAAAACACATTATTCGTTTTTTCATTTTAAACATTTCACTCAAATCGCTTGCTGCAGGGAAACATGACATTTTTCGTTTTATTCGTATTCAATGGGGTTTTACTCATTTTCTTTTTTTTAGTCGCTTGCTGAAAAAACATGACAACATTTGTCTTATTAAAATATTTCATTCTAGTTTACTTTCTGGGGGTAAAATTATTAGTGTCTTAACCAACCCTGGCTTTGTATAAAAGTCATCAGCACAAAAAATTTTAAAATGTCAAACCTGTACTCAATGAAAAAAGAAAATGTTACGGGCTACAACACTTTTTGTTTAAACCCCATCGTGACATTACAAACCCTAATAATTTTGCTCTTGATCTTTTTTTCTTTTCCCTTACAACACAAACGTTTATGCAGCGATACAACTGTTTCGAAATTATTTGCAAATTTGTTTCTGAGCTTCAAAAGCGGGTAAATATATATGACTGTGGAACACCTTTTTTTTTTAAATCCTGCCTGATGTTTCTCCTTTTTAAATGAATTTGCTCAAATCTTGCAGAATAAAAACCCTCATGAGTGACATTAGCACAAAAAAAAACCCCCCGCCTATGTTTTCCTTTTAAATTAAGTTTCTTAAAATTTTACAGAATAAAAAACCCTCTATAGTATTTAATTTAGCAAAAAGTAAACCCCGCCTGATTTTTCCCCAGTTATATGAATTTTGAGTCAATCTTACAGAAAAAAAAACCTCTATAGTATATATACATCACAAAATGAAAACCCCCTATGTTTCCCTTTATATGAAGTTTGCTTGAACTTAAACAGAATGAAAAACCTCTACAGATATTTACATCAGCACAATGAAAACCCTCCCCGGTTTTTTTGAAGTTATTTAATTTTGCTTGAAATCTTACAGAATAAAAAACCCTCTATAATAATACTCGCCAACCCTACTATGGCACTCCCGCCTTTTCCTTTCTTCCGCTTGTCATGGGCCCAGAATCCCTGCCCATAGGTTTGACCTTTTTTTTCTAATTTATTTTACAACCTACATTTGATCACTGTCGACGTGTTTTTTAAATGTTTGGAAAGAAGAAAAAATAATCACTTCAGAAGAACTATTTGAACATGTACTGATTTCTGTATCGGGAATATGCAGTTTTAAATCATGTAACAAAAACAAAAAAAAAAAAAAATCTGAGTGTGTGATCATTATGATTCATAGATGGGGCAAATGGACTCAAAAAGCGCTCATTTTTTACTTTCCACTCAGGGTGCATCTGCTGTGAGCTATTGTCCATTTTGACGAATTCACAAAATTGAAATAAAATCAGCAAATGATCTTTGGATAATCACTCAACAAAGAATTTTCTCACTCAATTCCCACACACATCATTGTTTTTCGTCATGTATGCAGCAACAATAAACAGGAGTTTCATTTTCCATCACCACAGAATGATCATGACAAGTACACGAAACAATTTCCATAATCAAATGTGTGTGAAAGAGGACCCTTCAACATTCCCCCAATGATCAGCTGCGCATCCACACAGCATATCACGCAAAACCAAAACAAAAAAGGTTCCCCATGTCTGAAATAGCTACACCCTTTTTGCAAATAATTACATTTGGGCCTCATTTAAGTAGAAAACCACACTGCATCTTTGGTAAAATTTGTCAAAGCCTACCTTATCTAACATACAAGAGTACAAGTGCATCATTGACCTAGGACAAAGCACAATTTCAGATGAAATATCCAAACATTCCATTAAAACAAAAAATGGAAGGGGCTCCCACTGTCTGTTCCGAAAACTTCAAAATCAAATAATTTCAATACTTTTGTTAGAAAATTTTTTGAAAAAAAAAAAAAAATTTGGGAGGAAAAAAAAAAGTGAAACGGGGTGGTTTATAAAAATTTCCATGCAGCTTTTAGAGAATGAAGGGACTCCTCTTTCCATCCTGAAAACAATTCATTTAACTATCAAACGGGGGCGGAATGGAAGCGCCGGGGAACTAATAATCTTTGGTTTTTGCGGAGTAAGCGCTTGGTATTGGGGGTTGAATATCCCCCGGGGACCGTTCAGTACGGGGGATTTTTTCCCCGGATTAACATTATTTATACCCCTTTTTTCCAAACGTCCCCAAATGAACTAAAAACCCAAAGGGTTCCAGTGCATGAACGCACGCAAAAAACATTTTGCACACACGTAAAATCACATCACCAACTTTCAGAAGAAAAGCTTTTTGGGCCGTTAGTTGATGACACATTACCCCTAGCATGCACCTTCCTAAAGCTGGAGTAGGGGCCCTCCCTTTAAGGTGGGAAAAAAAAAAACGGTCATACACACAAAACTCCACCCCCTTTTTGTTGGGAAAGATGGATTTATCCTTGCCTCCTTATAGGGAGTGCCCGGGGTTCTTTGGGTATGGGGGAAAAAAGAAACAAAACTATATAAAACTGGATGCAACTAAAAGACAATGACATACTCAACACAAAATGATAACCTTTCATTGCCTACGCCCCGTGGGGGCCCCAGCATTATACATGATCCAATTGCTGCCTCCCCTTTTTTGCTTCAAAAAACAGCTTAGATGTTCTAATTAAATTTCTTTTTTTTTAAAAAATGCTGATTATGAGACTACTCAAAGACTCGCAAAAATTTTCTTAAAAAAAAAAAGGGAAAGGAAAAATGCAAAAAAGAAATTGTAAACATAAAAATGTTTCAACCACAAACATTGCACATACACAGGGGGAAGACTATTCCACCAAAAATGTGAATCTATAGTAGGTTCAAATTCATCGACAGCGCTGTTAAAAGGAAGAATGACTACACTACAGTGCTATGACAACACCCATGATTTAGCATCATCCAACCTTCCTCAAGTTTTAAACATTTTCTGCTCTCTCATCAAAAAAGAGATGGAAACCTACTCACAAAATAAGGAGGAAGAAAGCTTGAGTAAATACGCTTCCAGGTTTTTGGGCCCAAAAGGGTCTGCTGCTGCTTAAACACCCTTCTCGGGCAATCAGCTTTTCATTTTGGGAAAGAAAAAAAAGTTTTCCCTGTTGTTTTAAATTGCTAACCCCAAAGGTTCTTTCAAATTAAATACATCTGGACCACATCTACAAAAAAACCACACTCTACACTTAGATCAGAATCTCAAAAGCCATCTCTTAGAAACCCTTTATAAAAATTTTAAATGCAATGCTTAACAAAAAAACCAAGATGGACATTTTTGGATATAACAAGTACTCCATTACCCCAAAACAAACACAAAATCATGATGACACCAGTGTTTCCACCTGTCGTGAAAAAACATGCTGTAAACAACCAACGGGGGGAACACCTACAGAGCGAAGAACAAAACTGTGAAAAAAACATGCATACAGAGAGTGAACAAAACTGTGGAAAAACACGCATACAGGCAGATAAACAAAACGGTCGGAACC
Source organism: Conus canariensis (assembly GCA_033310375.1). Classification (NCBI taxonomy): domain Eukaryota; kingdom Metazoa; phylum Mollusca; class Gastropoda; order Neogastropoda; family Conidae; genus Conus; species Conus canariensis. Next base: position 8,851 of record JAMYXO010003833.1, on the reverse strand, counting down.
ACGCATACAGAGGGGAAAAGTACAAATGGAAAAACAATACACACACAATTAAAGTCCCAAATAAAGGAAAAACACATACACACACAGATTGAAGTACAAATAACAGGAAAAACAATAACAACAGAGTTGAAGTACAAATAACGGGGAAAAACACATACAACAGAGGGAAAAGTACAAAATGGGAAAACCCATCCATACAGACAAATGTCATTTTCGACTCACAGTAAAAAATGCATGCCACTCAAAACAAAAAGAATGACACTTCTTAGCAGGAAAAAAAACCAATTTTTTGGACTTTCTTTTTTCCTTGCAGCGAATTATGAAAAAAAATTCATGGTAATCAACACAAACAACGTTCCAAAGCATTAACAGCTTCTGTCTAAATGAAGAACTTTCTACATACGTACTATGACAAACACTGTCTGATGTCTCTTCTGAAAAACTTTAAACATCTTCTGCTCTTTCACACACCACACACACACACACACACACTCTTACCCCAAAAACCCGACAGTAAAAAGAAGAGTGCCCCCTTCTTCGTTAAATTTGGGTCCACTTTTACAAAATGTTGCTTGGGTGAGGTTTGGGCGCATTACAGTTTTAGGCAATTCCATCATCACTGTAAAACAAACAAAAAAAAAAAAAAAAAATTACCTTTCCTTAAAACAGCTAACATCAAGCCGAGTTCTTAAAAAAAAAAAAATAAGAATATTCCAACCTTATTTTTGTCTAACCGTATCTTTGGGTCAGAACTTAACAAAAATTCCCTTTCCATTGTAAAAAAAAATGAAATACACACACTTAAACAAAACAGGGCAGCACAAAAAAATGACATAGTATTCTTTGAGTACAGCCAGTGTTTATTCATGAAATATCTTTACACCAAAAATTTCAATATTGCAGTATGTAAAACAAATTTTGTGAAAAATAAAGTTGGGGAAAAGGCTGCATATTTAAGAAATAGTGTTGGTGTCAGTGCTCATTATAAACACGATGCCAACCTGAAAAAAATGCCCCGTGAAAGTGAACCCTTCATGACACATCAATACAACGTCAACCAAAGTTTTATCAAAATTTGAAATTTTTTGCACACACACGCACACCACACCCACACATACAACACAACGCACACACACACCCAAAAACGCACGCACACACACCACCCCCTACCTTCTTGTAAACTGAAAAAAGCTTTTTAGAAATCCACCCAAAAAGGTCTACTTCGCGTTAAAAATATCCACAAAATGGACAGCAGCTTTAATAAAAAAAAAAAAAAAAAAAGAGAAACATTATCTTTTGTTTTAAACAGAAAAATCAACAGAGCTATCTTCAAATAAATTCTATTAGGGGCCCCCACCAAGTAAGAAAAAACCCGACGTATTTTTTGGGCAAATTCCGACTGCCATCCCCTGAAAATTATTGATAAAGATAAATACAATACACATTAAAACCAAAGCTTTGACATACCAGTTTCATTGTCAAAAAAAAATTTTATAACTCAGAATGAACAGAAAAAATTTGTGTATACCCCCGTTTCAATATGTTATTTAAAATTTTGTATCTTTCAACAACAAAAAAAGAAATGGGGGAAAAAAAAAGCAAGCAGGCTGAAAACGCTATGTCAAAGCTAACAATAAAAACCCATCCAACCCCGCAACAGATCAACACACTTTTTTGCTTTAGCCAAAAAAATTCAAAAACATCAAAAAATCAACAACACATGCATCAGCCCGAAACAATTCATAAGACTTTTAAAAAATCAAGGACACTTTTTCATGCACAGCCAAAACAATTCATAAGACTACAACAGAAACAAGGACATTTTACATGCATCACGAAACAATTCAAAAAACTATCAACAAAACAAGGCACTTTAATCATCGCCAGAAACAAATTTATAAGACACACATTACTGAAGCATGAATGCAAAAAAAATTCATGACATAATCAACACACACAATTTTTTTCAAAACCATTTTAAGCTTTTATCAATGAACTGGCTACACTAGTTGCTTTAACAACATACATGACGCAAGGGACCATTAAAGAAAATCCACACTCGCCCCTGGGTCAAAAATCTCACAAACCCTTCTTGAGTATTCCATAAAAAAGATAAATACAGGATTAACACAAAAACCCAAAGGGCAGGCACAGTTTTTAGTATACAGAAAACTAATCCATATCTCCTAACAAACAAAATCATGATGTACATTGCAGTGTTTAGATCCTGTCACGAAACAAACATTTCGTAAAACACAACTGGGGAACACATGCATACAAGCGAAAAATAAAAACTGTGGAAAAACACAAACACACAGAGTGAAGTAAAAAAAGGAAAAACACTCACACAAGTGGGAAATACAAATAAAAGGGAAAAAAACATACACACAAAGTGGAAAACAAAACGGGGAAAAAACTACACACACAGTGGAAGTACAAAAAAGGAAAACACATACACACAGAGCGGAAGTAAAAAATGGTGAAAAACCCATGCATACGGCAGAATGTCATTTTCAAGCTACATGAAAACATGCCACCTGAAACAGATAATACACTTCTTTATGCAGTGACTAAAAAAAATACTGTGGGCTATCACTTTACACGATGCAGTGAAATTTTGAAAACAATTCATGAGATAATTTAACGCAAAAATCGCTACCCAAGCATTAACAGCTCCTGCAAAAAAAACTTTCCCCATACAGTACTATGACGAAACACAATTGCGTCATCTTTTTGAAAAAAATTTAAACACTTTTCCTTTCACACACACCCACACACCCCCTTACCCCTAAAAAACAAGGCGTAAAAAAAAGAGGTGCCCATTCTTCGTTTAAATTTCATCCAGCTTTAACAAATTTGCTTGGGTGGGTTTTTGGGGCTGCATTAACAATCGTGGGCGATTCCTCATCACTGTAAAACAAGAAGAAGAAAAATCACCCTTTTATTAAAATACTAAAATCAAGCACACTCTTTTTAAAAAAAGTAAGAAAATTCCAACCTTTTATCTTCGCCAATGTGTCTTTTGGTCAGAACTTTAACAACCCCCCCCTTGACAATTATAAAATAAAAGATAACCAGAGCACATCAAAACAAAACTTAGGGGTACCAAAAAAAATTGTCCTAAAATTTTTTAAAATACAGTTCATTTTTGTTAATGAAATATCTTTAACCAAACAATTTCAAAGCTGTATTTACAAAGAACATTTTGTGACCAATAAAAATTGGGTGAAGGGATGCATATATTAAGAAAGCGTTGGGGACGTGCTCATTACAAATGCATGCCAACCTGTAACGAAACCTGCAATAAATGTAAAAAATTTATGACACAATCAAAAACACTGATGTCACAAAACCTTTTTTCAAGTTTTAAAAGTTTTCTGCACACACCACACCACTCACATCACGCACCAAAACATGCACGCACGCATGAATACGCACCTTCTTGTAAAACGAAAACACTTTCAGAAGTTCCTGCCCTGACAAGGTTTGCTTTTGCGTTTAAAAATTATCCAACGCAGATAGCAGCTTCACTGAAAAAAAAAAAGAGAAAAAATTATCATTTTTTTTTTTTAAACAGCTAACCCAAGCAGAACATTCAAATAATTCTATTAGGGCCCACCTACATAAAAAATCCAGACTGTATTTTAGGGCAGAAGTCTCACATGCCCTCCTCTGAATGTAATGTAAAAACAAAAACTTAAACCAAAGCTTCAAATACACAGTTTCATTGTACAAAAATTACAGTGATAACTCAAATAAATGAAAATTTTTTGTGTACATCCCCATTTTCAATACTGTAGTAAATTATTTCTTCAAAAAAAGAACTTGGGGGGAAACATGCATGCAGGTAAAACTTCTATGCAAAAACTACAAAAAAAACACATGCCCAAACCGCAACAGAATCAAAAAAACTTTTACATGCATCAGAGAAACAAATTTAAAGACTATCCATTACTCAATGCTGAATGACAAAAAATTCCCCGCTAATCAACACACACAATTATTTTTTAAAACTTTTTTAATTTTTCAAGTGAAGAACTGGTACACATAGGGTTAACAACACACAGGACTGCAAGGGACCATATAGGGCTGTCGCCTCCTCAGTCAATTCCCCCCCCCCATTAAAAAAAAAAAAACAAACACACACACACAATAAATAAATTTAAAAGAGATGTTCTTTAAAACAAAAAACTGCCACTGCAAGGTATTTACTACACATTCACACGCATACACACTAGAGATACCACCAACTCTGTTCCTTAAATGTTCCACCTTTTCATTGGTTTGATGGAGATCATGTTTCTTAAGCTAAGTGACTGGGAGGGCCCCCTATTGGGCTAATACTTGTCAAAGTCAGCAAAGCTGTAAAAAAAAAGCCCAAAACAAAAAACACAGTAACTTTAAAAAAACAATTTCCTTAACCATGCTAAAAAACTTTCACTCTTTTCTTAATAAATCTTCAATGAAAGCGCAAATTCTTTCAGGAAAGAAATCAAATCAAGTGAAAAACTCTGAAAGTGTTTTCACAGTCGCAATAAAAAATGATGGAGTTTCCCACCCTTGAAACAATGGGAATAACTTATTTTTCGATGCTTTTCCCTCAAAAGCATTCTGAAATGTACCCTCAACACAAAAGGCATTTTCTCAGAAGGTTTGGGCATTTCTTTCATGTAATGAAAGTGGAAAAAATGCCTCAAAGCCCCGACTGGATGGGCTGGGCCCAGCCTAAATACTCTATTAAAAAAAATAACAACTATTCGCTGTGAGACACACCACATCCGGCCCTCATCGCTTTTGGGCCGCAAATCTTGGCCTGCTGGATGTCCACTCTGCAAACGCAGTTTGAAATTTTTTTTCAATGCACCTGAAAAAAATGCAAAACTGTGTACACACACACACAAAAGGGACCATGCTCTTTCCCCCAGGACCCAAATCAACAATGACTGCACACCCGATGTCCTGGAAAACCCCCCGTTCGGCTTGCCCCCAAACCTGGGGTAGTCTTCCTCACCTCAATGACTCAGCATAATCGCTGTAATTTTGGAACTACGATGACTGCCGAATTTTACATGCGTACATTACACCTTGAAACAAACCCCCCCCAAGTATCAGTAAGTTACAAGCAGAACTGTTCAACACCTACCAGGCTCTTCATGTGGTTTTTAGCGGTAAGAAACCCCTTTATTAGCAGAATTATTCATTCCCAAAACAGGGTCACTGAATCACACATGAGATTAATATGCATGCCCCAAACAATATGCCCTGCAATAAAACCACTGACAATACTTTTCACCCTCCTTGTCCCGTTAGTCAGTCAGTTTGAATGCCTGCTACAAAACCAACTAAGAGACATCCAACAAAATTTTCCCTTTGCACAAAAAACACACACACTTACACACCCAGAAAACAAACCCCCACCCCGTCTCTGTCCCCCAAATGGTTCAGTGTCTTGAGACACCTCACAGACAAAATATATTTAAAATATGGGCCCCCAAAAAAAGTTCCCCCGTGACATCACACCTGGTTCACAACCACAATCCATCTCAAAACTCTCCCCTCCCTTTTTCCCCTCCTCCCCCTGTCACTCCCCCTGCGCCCCCCCCCCCCACACACACACACACAGACACCTCACACATTTCTCACCAACACACACAGACACACACCATCTCGTATTTGCTCTCCTCTCTGCCAAATTTTGTTATCCCGAGACACCTTTCCTAAAAACCAGAGAACAAAACAGGTTTAGAAAAATTCCAACAAAAATTTTTCCCCGTAAATGACATACCCATAAGACACCACAGATACACACTCACCCCCCTTTCCGGCATCCAAATGGTCCCTTGTCTTTTTCAGCAATCTTGAGACATCTGCACGGAAAACAGATAGTATATGCCCCAAACACTGTTGCCCTTGCAAAAAACATACTCAACACCCCTACACACCTTCTCACCCCTTCCCCCCCACCCCCTTTTCCCCCCCCCCCCCCCTGGGCTCCCTCCCCCCCCCTTTCCCCTCCCCTCCTTCTCCAGCCCCTTCCCCCCACTCTTTCCTTCCAAGCTGTGTTGTTAACAGAAAACCTTTGATTGCAGTCAGCCATTTTATCTGAAACATAAGACAATAACTGCACAGTAACACAACACACACACACACAACCACACACACACCACAACCATATATCCCTGGTCACACAAATTTACATACTTGCACTTCTCATCTCTACTCCCCCCACTTCTTTCCCTTTCCCCATTCTCCCCAAATTCCCCCCCTGTCCATCCAATCACAGGTCATCAAAAATTTCTTTTTCTTTTTTAATTCACACAACCTTTAAAATACATCTTCTAAAACATACCAGAAACCTTCTTTTAAAAACTTTCTTCAGTAAATTTTTTTAAATCAGATGAAAAAAGTTCTCTCTTCAGAAGTTAACGCACATCAGTGGACATCTCTGAACAAGGTTTTTAGGAGTCTGCTGTAAAACTTAATGTTTTTGTTCCATCATGCAAACCCAACTTTTTAAAAAGAAAATGTTTCACTGTAGGGTACTGACAGGAATCACCAGGGGCTTCTTTACTTTTTTTAAAGATAAGAAGGGTTTTTAAAAGGATGGGCCCGTATGCAATGGAGCCCAGACCCTGAAAAAGGGAGAACGGCAGAAGGTGTTCAAACTAGATCTGGGCAAGGAGGAACAAAAGTGAAATTCATAAAAGGGTTAACTTTCCTCAAATATCAGGTGTCCCAGTGGCTCAGGGGGGGAGCAGGGGACATCCGGGGTCTGAAACCGGGGGTGGCCCAAAACCCCCCAGAGTGTCGGAATAAGGGCCGAAACCTTGTTGAAGGGGGCTTTTTTTCTGAGAATCTCTTGCCTCGCTCCCACGATTTTTTCACCAATTTGGATAAAGTGTTTTTCTTTTAAAACCGCCCCTGGGAAAATGGTAAAAACTCTTTCAGGTTTGGATGGATTTTAAATAGTTTTTTTACCCATCTTCGAGTTTTTTCCCTTGCCAGGTCTTAAAAAATAAGCCAGTGTTTTGGGGTTTCCCGCTTTACATCAGATGGGGTTGCCCCTCTTTTCCATTACCTGCAGAGGCTGCTGATCAAACTAATGGGCATAGTTTGAAGGGGTTTTAAGGTCTTTTCCCGGGTTTGGAATCAAATGATCAGGGGTTTTGCCAGGGGGGGGGAAACCCCCCTGTTGTACAGAAAAGGTTGTCACTTTTCATTAGAAGGGTCGACACAGCTCTTGGGGGATGTTTCAAAAAACTGATAAAGAACATCATCCGGCCAGGGGCAGAATCGTTGTTTTGCAGTCTGTTTTCAGTTCATCAATTGAAAAAAGTAATTGTACACTTCGGGGTTGTCGAAGTGAAGCGTAAAAGTTTTTTTTGTTTTTTTTTTTTTTTTTTTTGTTTTTTTGTTGAAAAACAGCAGATTTCTTAGGACATGATTTCTGTTGAATGGTGGAAGCCAGCAATTCAACAGCTTTTTCTTATCAAAGCACGGGAAGTTTTCAGGGATGAACGACTGGTTTGGGGTTCTTCCCTTTTATTTTTGATGATGTTTCCCCTTTTTCATGAATATTTTAATGTCAGCAGCCGAAGTTCCTCCAAGATAGTTTCTGACTTTAAAAAATGTGTCTTTTTTTTGGCTCAGAGCTTTTTTATGGGCTTGAGCATTGGGAGCTAAAGGGCTTTGGCTAACTACAATGACCCCTTTTCGTACTTTTTATTTTTTGGGAGTCAGAATTTAACCAGGGGGTTTTAGGCAGTTGAAGTTTATTGCAAGACATTGGAAAAAGGTTTTTGCAGACTTAAAATATTAGTCAAGATTCTGGGGTTTGATTTTGAAGAATGTCATTTCCTGGGTTCCCTTTTAATTTTTGCAGCAAAAAGATTCCTATAGCCTTCTCATAACCAAGGTGTTGTGGAACAGAGGTGTTTTAGCTGTTATGGGTTTCAATACAAAGGGGAAAAGGGCACTTCCATGCGATCGTCTGGACAAACCACCTTAGCCCAGGGCCACAAACCCCTACACAACAAACCACCACACACAACCCCAAACGCACGCACACACACACAACCCTACCTTCTTGTAAAACTGAAAAAAAGCTTTCAGAAATCCACCCGAAAAGGTTTTTACTTCGCGTTTAAAAAAAAATCCCCATGGATCAGCACTTCAAAGAAAAAAAAAAAAAAAAAAAAGAGAAACATTATCTTTTGTTTAAACAGCTAACATAAGCAAGCTATCTTTAAAAAATTCTATTAGGGGCCACACCACAGTAAGAAAATCAACGTATTTTTTGGGCAAAGTCCCCACATGCCCTCCTCTGAATAATTAAATGTTTAATGATAAAAACAAACACATAAAAACAAAGCTTCGACATACACAGTTTTATTCGTACAAAAAAATACATGTATAATCAAAATGAACAAAAATCTTGGTTACCCCTAAAAAAGGGGGAACACATGCAAACAGAGCAGAAACAATAAAACTGGAAAAAAAAAAAAAAAAAAAAATAAAAAAAAAAACAAAAACAGAGGGAAGTCAAAAAGGGGAAAAAAACACAACACAAAATGGAAGACAAAAGGGAAAAACACATACAACAATGGAAGTAAAAAAAACGGGGAAAAAAAAACAACACCAGAGCGAATAAAAATGGGGAAAATATGCAAAAAGACAAAAAAACAAAAACATGTGACAAACACTTTAAAAAAAAATGCAGTGAATTAGGGAAAACAATTCATGAGATAATCCAAAAAAGCAAATATTGCTACCCCAAGTCATTAACAGTCCCGTCTAAATAAGAACTTTTCCCACATACGTCAGAAAAAAACACATGATCTGCATGTATCTT
>JAMYXO010003832.1:15000-18982 GCA_033310375.1 Conus canariensis | reverse complement strand
ACAAAAAGGTATCACAAATCAACACCTCCAACCCCCCCTCCCCCCACACCCACCCGCACTCTCTCTCTCTCCCCCCCCCCCCCCCAACATCCCCTTCCCCAACTATATTATGATATTGTTGGCGTGTGTGAATTTTGTTTTGCATCTCAGTTGATTTGTGGTATATGGTCTTGGCTTTGCGAGCTTGCATGGGCAGGAGCGTCCAAAACAAACAAACAAACAAACAAACAAAAAACGACACCGACAAACAAGAGAGACAGGACACGGGACGAAGCGAGTGTTAATTTAACGCGGTTTGAGCTGTGTCAGTGAGAACATCCCAGTGGTAGGCTATACGATGCTGAGGCCTAATATGTCGTCTGTGGTTTCTTTTTTTCTTTTTCTTTTTTTTTTTCTTTTTGTCTTCCTTTCCCGGCTCTTGTCCATGTCTTGTTGCTTCGTTCGTACTTCTTTCTCACTTTGTCTCTTTGTTTTCTTGTGTTTGTTTGTTTTTTTTTTACTCTTACCCATGTCTTGTTGCTTCGTTCGTGCTTCTTTGTTACTTTGCCTCTTTCTGTTCTTTTGTGACTCTTGTATATGTCTTGTTGCTTCCTTCATACTTCTTTCTCACTTGCCCTCTTTCTTCCTTTTTGTGACTCTTGTACATCATGTCTTGTTGCTTTGTTCATACTTCTTTGTTACTTTGCCTCTTTGTTTCCTTTCCTTTTTTTCTGATTCTTGATCATGTCTTGTTGCTTCGTTCATACTTCTGTCTTAGTTTGCCCTCTTTCCTTTACTGACTCTCTCTCTCTCTCTCTCTCTCTCTCTCTCTCTCTTCTCTCTCTCTCTCTCTGTCTCTCTCTCTGTTCTCTCTCTCTGTCTCTCTCTCTCTCTCTCTCTCTCTCTCTCTCTCTTCTCTCTCTCTCTCTCTCTCTCGTGCACGTCCTGTTGCTTCGTTCAAACTTCTTTCTCACTTTTGCCTCTGTATTTTCTTTTGTGACTCTCTCGTCCATGTCTTGTTGTTGCTTCGTTCGTATACTTCTTTCTTCCATGGATTCTTTCCTTCAATCTGGTGTGACCTGTCCCCCCCCCCCCCCCCCCCCCCCCCCCCCCCCCCCCCCCCCCCCCCCCCCCGTCACAGTCTCGCCCTCTCCTAGCCCCACTCCATCTCCCTCTGTCTGTCTCTGGCTTTGCTGTGTCTCTATCTGTCTGTCTGTCTGTCTGTCTGTCTGTCCGTTGTCTGTATGTCTGTTGTCCGTCTGTCTGTCGGTCTGTCTGTCTGCCTCGCTCTGTCTCTCTGTCGCTGTCTCTGTGTCTCTGTCTCTGTCTGTCTGTCTCTCTCTCTTTCTCTCTCTCTCTCTGTCTCTCTCTCTCTCTCTCTGCTTGCCTGTCTCTCTGTCTGTCCGTTGTCTGTCTATTGTCTGTCTGTCTATCGACCTGTCAGTCTGTCTATCTGTCTCTCTCTCTCTCTTTCTCCGTCTCTCTCTCTTTCTCCGTCTCTCTCTCTTTCTCCGTCTCTCTCTCTCTGCCCTCCTTCCTTCTCCCTCACTCTCTCTGTCTCTGTCTGTCTGCCTGTCTGTCCCTCTCTCTCCTCTCCTCTCTCTCTCTCTCTCTCTCTTTCTCTCTCTCTCTTCTCTCTCTCTCTCTCTCTCTCTCTCTCTCTCTCGGGGGGCGCCAACGGGAGTTTCGCGCGTCAAGTCGCACCTGATAGCTCTCCGTTTGATTTCATGCTTTGCAGTGATTCCAGTGTACCTACCCCACACAGTTTTGGTCAGTGTACGTCAGAAGTACCATGCCATCTGGAGCGTTGGACTTTAGGGCCTCTTGTGGCTCCTTTCGCTTCGTTTTCCTGGTCTTCATGATGAAGCGAGCTAGGCAAAAACTGTCAATGCGAGTCGCCATATTGCAGCTGAAAAGGAGAGTGGACGGTGTTGTGGCAGGCCTGCTCCTCACGTATTTGTTCTGGGGAGCCTTCTGCTTCGTTGTGGAGATATTGAAACTAATCCTGGCCCCAACCCTGCACAAGGACGCGACAGCACCAGGCAGACCCGATTCTCCAGCACTGGGGCGAGCAGTGGCAGAGTGAGTCTGGAGAAACCTGTCAACCCTCAGGGAGGCGCCTCTAACCAGCCAGTGAAAGAGCCGTCCCTGTCCGACCTCATGACCATGTTCCAGTCGATGGACCGGAAATTTGACGAGGTCAAGCAGGACATACGTGTTCTCCGTGAGGGGTATGCGGCCATGCAGGAGGAGCTGAGAGGGCTGAGGCGGGAGGTGGACGACCTTCGGCAGCAGAACCACGACCTGCAGAGAAGGAACGACGACCTGGTCTCGAGAATGGACAACCTGGAAAGGAAGGCGGACGACCTGGAGGGGAGGTCCAGGCGAAACAACATTCTCTTCTATGGTCTCGCCAGGAAGGAGAATGAGACAAGCGCGCAGTGTGAGGACATTATTAGGGAACTTATCACTGATCAGCTGGAACTGTCTCGCGACGTAGAATTCGATAGGGTCCATCGTGTCAGTTCCAAACCGGATTCCCCGATAATTGCACGATGTGTTTTTTATAAACAGAAAATGGACATACTTAGAGTGAAGCGGAAACTCAAGGGCACCAAAATCTTTGTAGGGGAGGACTTTTCCACAAGAGTGAGAGACATAAGAAGAAAACTGACCCCTCATCTTAAACAGGCAAAAAGTGACGGGAAACGTGCCGCAATGATCCACGATCATCTCCTTGTGGACGGAACTCGTTATACGTTGGACTCGGGTGATCGTCTTGTGGTAATGAAATAGGGGTTAGGCCGGTCCTGTATTTATCCTTGTTTTTTGTCCGCTGCTGTGGAAGGAACGCATACTGAGTCGACGCCGGTGGCCTTGTCACAGCGCGACAGTGTCAGCGAGTTGGCGCCACGTGAGAATTGTGCGCCCGTGTTCTGTGACGAGGTTTCTGTGTCGCCGGTACACGTGAACAGCTCTGTTGACGATGTGTCAAATCGAAATGTGTGTAGACTGACCTCGTCAGTGATGAATAATGAGTTTGATGATGTAAATGTATGTAATAAAACGAAACCCTTTTCATTCCTTCATTGGAACGTTAATGGACTACTCACAAAAATACATGATCATGATTTTGTTTCGTATGTTTGTTCCTTTGATTTTGTTTGTTTAGTTGAGACGTTTGTAGAAGATTTTCAGGTGCCTATTTTTAAAGGGTACACATTGTTCTGTAAGCCTGCTGTTAAACTGTCGGCACACGGAAGACGTTCGGGTGGAATTATATGTTTGATAAGAAATGAGCTCTGTTCTTTTGTCAAACCTATATGTGTGGAGTCTCATCTTTTTTATGCTTTTGTGTTGGATAAATGCCTTTTCGGCATTGAAAGACACATTATGTATGTTTGTGCTTATATACCGCCAGAGAACTCACCATATTATGTGCATTTTGATTATGAAAATGGTGTTTCTTTATTGGAAGATTTTTTATGTGATTGTTTGCTTTATAACAAAGAACATGATATGTACATAGTAATTAATGGAGATTTAAATAGCAGAACCTCAAATATATCTTGCGACTTAGAATCCAATGTGTGTGATTTTGTTAATCAACATTTGAGTGGGCCTTTGAACCTGAACAGAAATTCTGAAGACCTTGTGATTAATAATTATGGCAAAATGTTACTTAACATGTGCACTGTTTTTGACCTGTGTATTTTGAACGGTATGTGTGAGGGTGACCTTCAAGGTCATTACACGTACATAGCTGATAATGGTAACAGTGTAGATGATTACTTTTTACTGTCGTATGATTTGTATTCAAGAGTGTCTGATAGCATCAGAATGAATGTGTCTGATAGAATTGAATCTGACCATTTGTCTTTGGAATTATATATTCATTTCCCTATGAATAATGAGATTTGTGTTCAGGATGATGTTCAAATTTTCGAAAAGTTTGTATGGGACGAAACCCATAGCAATGTGTTCAGAGATAACATCTGTTCAA
>JAMYXO010003832.1:0-7500 GCA_033310375.1 Conus canariensis | reverse complement strand
AATGAATTGAAAATAGAAATAAACTAAAGCGCCGCAGCTGCGGTCATCATTGTTATTGCCATGATGATCGCCTTTGTCTTCGTCGTCATTGTTGACATGCTCGTTGTAATCATCGTCTCTGCTATCATTATCATCTGAGCGCCATCGTCGTCGTCGACGTTGTCGTCGTCGTCGTCATCATCATCATCATCATCATCCTACGCCTCCTCCTCCTCCTCCTCCTCCTCCTCCTCCTCCTCCTCTCCTCCTCCTCCTCCTCCCCAGTATAATATTGTTATTGCTGTTGGTTGTCATCATTTTCATTGATCAATGTCGTTATTGTTATTGTTTGTCATCACTATCCTCAGGTGATCATTGTTGTTTTCTGTCATCATCATCATCGTCATCGTCATCGTCATCATCATCGTCACCACCACCACCACCACCACCACCACCACCACCATCATCATCATCATCATCATCGTCGTCGTCATCATCATCACCATCATGTTAGTTATCGCCGTTGTTATCATCGGTGTCGCCGACGAGGTCATCATCGTGGCCTTGATCGTCCATTTTACGACGCAGTTTCATCAGTGGCTGTAGCGGGTAGGTAGCGAGATCCCCATAACTCACAGCTGGTGCCCAGACAGGTTTAGGACATGGTCTTCAGTCCGAGAGCCAGCGGACGACTGGCATCACCCGAACATCATATCACGTGGACTAACCCTGAACATCATATCACGCGGACTAACCTTTGTTTTGCACTTGGGGACAGCGGTTATTGCTGATGAAGAACCTTGAAATATGGACAGTATGAAACAGGCAGCTTATCAAGGGGGAGTGTCATTCACACTCCTTCCGCCCCCCCCCCCACCTCCCCACCCCCAACCCCTACCCCCCACCCCCTCCCACCCTTCTTACCCACCCCTTGGCGCCACAGGAATGCACAGAGCTCCATAAAACAAGCCGGCATCACCATTTCCATGAAGGTTTCCGAGGGAATACAGGGACATTTTTCATTGGAGAGGTTACCGTGTGGCTAGAATGTAAAAAAACAACTGATAAACTGGTCCGATCTGCTCTTCTTTCTTAGCGTTGTATATTGCTTTTTTTCTTTTTTTTTTTTTTTTTTTTTTTTGCTGTTCCATTTTTTTTTTTGTGCCACCTCAGTGGCATTGCAATTATGCCGCTCATTCCGACACCCCGTCCACAGCCACAGCCCGGTCTTTCCCGCCGCAGTCCCGGCACCGGCGATCCACAGGGAGCAGTCAATGTCAAGTCGTCAAGAGGCAACCCACCGGAGGAGACACAGCACTGCTGCCGAGTCACTTCGGTGGTGTTCAGTGGCGCCTGTTCTGATCCAACATACGCAGGACACCACCTACTAAGCCCCCTACTGACGACAATAATTGCTTCGTCTCGGAGCCGGCGTGAGCGAGCTCTCCCTCCGGAGGGCACCACCACGTCCGTCCAACGACAGCCCCCATGGACTCGCCGATACTGGTGACCCCGACGGAACCAAACCAAGGCTACAGACGTGAAGAGGACATCGAAATTGAGGTCACCATGAGAGCAGGGCATGAAGGGCCACAGAATTTGACACTTTTTTTTTATGCTGATCGATGAGAATGAAGATGATGCTACGGATTTCCATTTCGGTCTGAGACTGCATGACAGGGCTGTACTCTACGCTTCCTTTCATAATAATATCCCTGCATCAACCCGGCCTGAGAGATACAGACACCTGCAGTGTTGGTCAGGAAATTTGAGCAACACTCTCAGAGACGCATCCATGAAGTGGATGAAACTCGACTGTGTGGTCCCAGTCTTCCCAACTGAGCCCGTAGCAAACTCAACTCTGGGAAGAAGCCGGTCGGGAAAAAAAATCCCACATGACTCTGATGGGAATCGAACCCACAGCCTCCCAGCTGGGAGTCCGCGACGCTAACCACTTCGCCACGGCAGCTGGTTGCTCATTATTTTTAATGTCTGTCTTTTCTTATCTAAATTAAAACATGGTGAGTTCTCGAGCTCTAGCATACGCACGGACATATATGATTGGACGTGGATGCACGCAGATAACAGTATGTGTATGCACATACACTCACACGCACGCTCCCGCCTAAATCACCGCATTTACTCGAAGAAGTTCCCAGTACTCTTCTCCCCCCACTCCGTCATTTCATTCACACACACACACACACACACACACACACACACACACACACACACACACACACACACACACACACACACACACACACGTCCTTTCAACTTCAAGGCAGCTCTGAATACTAAAAAGGAAAAAAAAAGAGTTGTTGACATTGACATATACACCAGAGACAGCCAAGACTTGGAGGCAGCGAAGGAAATCCACTCAGTGACTGGAACAGTAAACAGCAGCATGATGACGTGCGGTGAAGAAGGCAAGGAAAGTGAGGAGGAGAGAGAGAGAGAGAGAGAGAGAGAGAGAGAGAGAGAGAGAGAGAGAGAGAGAGAGAGAAAGAGAGAGAGAGAGAGAGAGAAGAGAGAGAGAAGAGAGAGAGGAGGAGTGAGTGAGAGAGAAAGGTGGTTGTGGGGGGTATGTGTCCGAAGGGATGGGTGGGGTGGGAGTGAGGCCAGGGTACTGGGTGAAGAACTGATGTTGTGTGTGTGGGGGGGGGGGGGGTGGGGGGGGAGTATGTGTATGTGTGTGTATGTGTGTGTGTCACTGTGTGTGTGCGTGAGTGCGTTTGTGCGTGTGTGTGTGTGTGTGTGTGTGTGTGTGTGTGTGTGTGTGTGTGTGTGTGTGTGTGTTGGTGCTTAGTGTTGTGTTAAAGTGCATAACATCCAATGACATAAATAGCATGCTATTTTATTGGATATGTAATTTGTATTGATTGTGTTATGTCGCAAAAATCAAAAGACGTTGCCACATTCAATTTCACATTTTGTGATAATAAAGTTGTTTGAATTTGAATTTGAATTAGAAAGGAGATGGGTGGGCGAGAAACTAGATCATCTGACCCGTTGACGTTGCCCCGAAAGAAGACACACACAGCCACGAGAGAGCAGAGCAGTGGTATGCTGGCTTTTCTGTAGTCACTTCGTCTCCTTCCAGCAGACAGTGTTGTGTGAATGACATAGCTTTAGTTCTTACTTGCTTCCACTTCTTTTAACACTCGGTCGTCTTAGCAAATTCACAGCGTGGCTTGGTTTATAGCGGCGGAGTACAAACCAAAACCCGCGTTTGTGACGAAGAATTAACCAAGGGCCATTGCTCGTTTACAGCACTGCTTTGACAAAGGCGGGGGGGGGGGGGGGGGGGGGGGGGGGGGGGGAATCACTTCCGAATTACTCCTTACATTAGGACAGTTGCGGGCGAGATCTATTGCAGTGTATCACGTTACGTTCTCGATAGTTCATTATAATTTTTTTGTTTTTCTTCCTGAAGGTAGTTACCGATCTTTATTTATAAGTTTGATAAAAATTTTAGACTTGGGGGGGGGGGGGGGGGGAGGGAGATTATTCATGCTCTGGTGCAAATGTTGATATACATATGGCGTATACAGTGAACCGGTGTAATGAAGTAATAATCTTTTCCACTCTCTCTGTCTCTTTGTCTCTCTCTCTTCTCTCTCTCTCTCTGTGTCTCTTTGTTCTCTCTCTCTCTGTCTCTTTGTCTCTTTGTCTCTCTCTCTGTCTTTCTCTCTCTCTCTCTCTCTCTCTCTCTCTCTCCTCTCTCTCTCTCTCTCTCGTGTGTGTGTGTGTGTGTGTGTGTGTGTGTGTGTGTGTGTGTGTGTGTGTGTGTGTGTGTGTGTGTGTGTGTGTGTTATTTAAACTGATCATTTAAAAAAAAATTATCTGTTGGCCTGTACATTCGACTTTTGATTTAATTTTGAAAGATCAATCTGTGCATCATGTTGGTCTGTATTGATGCAAACTTTGACTGAAAAACGCTGATGAAAACAATGAGACAATTTGTCACATCCACCAAGATGGTCTTAGTGCTTTCGACGTGATGTGGTTTGTGACATTACTTGAAACGGATTCATCCGATTCCTTCCTTCCTGTTGTATGTCTGAAGTCAATGAGTGTTAGTAGACATGTACATATAAAGACACGTAAAAAGAAAACATGTAGTAAAGGTGGCTTCAAAATAGGAGTACGTAGGGACATGTAGTAACAGTGGCTCCAGGGTACTAATAACTAGCGACAAGTAGTAATGATTGCCTCAAAGCAGTAATGTGTAACACACAAGGTAAACGTGGCCCAAATGTAGGTAATTATGTAGTGACCTGTAGTAAATGTGGCCCAAATGTAGTAATATGTAGTGACCTATGGTAAACGTGGCCCAAATGTAGCAATATGTAATGACCTGTAGTAAACGTGGCCCAAATGTAGTAATATGTAGTGACCTGTGGTAAATGTGGCCCATATGTAGTAATATGTAGTGACCTGTGGTAAATGTGGCCCAAATGTAGCAATATGTAATGACCTGTAGTAAACGTGGCCCAAATGTAGTAATATGTAGTGACCTGTGTAAATGTGGCCCATATGTAGTAATATGTAGTGACCTGTGGTAAATGTGGCCCAAATGTAGCAATATGTAATGACCTGTAGTAAACGTGGCCCAAATGTAGTAATATGTAGTGACCTGTAGTAAATGTGGCCCAAATGTAGCAATATGTAGTGACCTGTAGTAAACGTGGCCCAAATGTAGCAATATGTAGTGACCTGTAGTAAATGTGGCCCAAATGTAGCAATATGTGGTAACCTGTAGTAAACGTGGCCAAAATGTAGTAATATGTAGTGACCTGTGGTAAATGTGGCTCAAATGTAGTAATATGTAGTGAACTGTAATAAACGTGGCCCAAATGTAGCAATATATAGTGACCTGTAGTAAATGTGGCCCAAATGTAGTAATATGTAGTATTCTGTAGTAAACGTGGCCCAAATGTAATAATATGTAGTGACCTGTAGTAAATGTGGCCCAAATGTAGTCATATGTAGTGACCTGTAGTAAATGTGGCCCAAGTGTAGTAATATGTAGTGATCTGTAGTAAACGTGGCCCAAATGTAGTAATATGTAGTAACCTGTAGTAAACGTGGCCCAAATGTAGTAATATGTATTGACCTGTAGTAATATGTGGCCCAAGTGTAGTAATATGTAGTGACCTGTAGTAAATGTGGCTCAAAGTGTAATAATACGTAGTGACCTGTAGTAAATGTGGCCCAAATGTAGTAATACGTAGTGACCTGTAGTAAATGTGGCCCAAATGTAGCAATATGTAGTGACCTGTAGTAAACGTGGCCCAAATGTAGCAATATGTAGTGACCTGTAGTAAACGTGGCCCAAATGTAGCAATATGTAGTGACCTGTAGTAAACGTGGCCCAAATGTAGCAATATGTAGTGACCTGTAGTAAACGTGGCCCAAATGTAGTAACATGTAACGACAAATAGTAAAAGTGACCCCCAGGGTAGCAATAATTAGCGACAAATATTAAAGCTAGCCCCCAAGGTAGTTATGTGTAGCAAAAATGTAGTAAAAATTGGCTCTAAGGTTGTATTAATTATGCAGCTGAATGCAACAGATGGGGCTCTAATCTACTAGGAAATATATGTAGCAAATGGGGCTCTCAGCAATAGGTGACGACATATAGTAAAGGTGCCCCAAGACAGTAATAGGAAACGAAACTTAGTAAATGGCTTCATTAAAAGGTAGTGATAGGTCGTATTAGGTGGCAACAACAACAACTACACGTAGTTCCAAATAGAAACAAAAAAGAAAAGAAAAACAGTAGTAGGTGTCAGGCTAGTAGTCAAGACAATAGCAAGAGAGTAGTTGAGATTGAACTCCCTTTTACTGTGAAAGAAAATCTTGCGACACGGGGAGATAATGACAGATGACGACAGAGTAAGCTGCTCTTGGAAATCACAGGCTACGGTGTCGGGTCAAGATCCCCCCCCCCCCCCCCCCCCCCCCCCCCCCCACCACCTCCGAAAGGGGGAAGAAAAAAAAAAAAAGGAAACAGTCCCTCGATCTGTGTGCTTTAAATTCGGCTCCCCCATCGATAATGGTTGAAAAACTGATGGGGTGCGTGGCTAGGAGTGTGTCATTAGGGTAGTCCCCCCTTGCTGATTACCGCTAGAGGGCGATGTTTGTGAATGAAACTGATGTACTGCTCCGTTCTCGCCTTCTCTTTCCTTTCCTTTTTCTTTTTTTTTTTTTTTTTTTCTTTTCTTTTCTCTTGTTTCATTTTTTTTCTTTCTTTCTTTCTTTCTTTCTTTCTCTCTTTCTCTCTTTCTTTCTTTCTTTCTTCCTTTCTTTCTTTCTTTCTTTCTTTCTCTCTTTCTCTCTTCTTTCTTTCTTTCTCTCTTTCTTTCTTTCTTTCTTTCTTTCTTTCTCTCTTTCTTTCTTTCTTCCTTTCTCGCGTTCTCTTTGTATCGAATGCTTTTTTTTCTCTTAAATAGTTTGTTGGTCTGGTTTTTTTTTCTTTCTATGGCTAGTTTCTTAAATGCTTTATTTGTTTGTTTGTCTGTCTGTTTGTTTGTTTGCTTCGTTTTTATTTATTCCTTCCTTATCTTTCCTTTGCTTTGAGCTTGTTGTATTGATACAGCTCTCTTTCGGGCTCTTTCTTTCTTATTATTGTTATTATTTTGGGGGGTCCTCAATATCTATTCTTTCTGTGTTTTGGGTTGGTTGGTTGGTTGGTTTTTCTTTCTTTGTCTGAATCTCTTTGACCAGTTTTTTCGTCCTTTCTGCTGGCCTCTTCTGTCTAATTTCGAGTTCCTCTTTCTCTATTCTCCTTCTGTTTCTACTCCCGTAGTTTTTGTGTATTTTGCTTGAAACAAATTGGCAAGACAGAACAAATGGCTGCCTGCGTTTGAAAAGAAATTGACGCTTACAAAAATCAGCACTTTAATGACACTAATCAATATGAACGTTTTTCGTTTGATTTCCGTGTGTGTGTGTGTGTGTGTGTTGTGTGTGTGTGTGTGTGTGTGTGTGTGTGGTGTGTGTGTGCGCGCGTATGTATGTGTGTGTGTGTGTGTGTGTGT
This sequence comes from Conus canariensis, assembly GCA_033310375.1. NCBI lineage: Eukaryota > Metazoa > Mollusca > Gastropoda > Neogastropoda > Conidae > Conus > Conus canariensis. The sequence continues at coordinate 475 of JAMYXO010003832.1, read as the reverse complement.
GTGTGTGGTGTGTGTGTGTGTTGTGAGCGCGCGCATGTGTATATGTCTGTGTGTGGTCGTATCTTTGTGTGTGTGTGTGTGTGTGCGCATGCGCACGCGCATGTATGTGTTGTGTGTGTGTGTGGTTCTTTGAAAGCAGTAATTTCACAATTTAAAAAAAATGTTTGTTTTTTTTACTTGATGTAGTTTGATTCAAACATCTGGCTGACTGTGATAAAAAAAGAAAAATGTAACTGTGTGACTTTTGGTCTGGTACACCTCTTTTTTTTCTGTTGCATTCAGCTTTTTGGGTTTTTTTTTTTCTTAATTTTCTTTCCTTCCTTATTTTAGTATTTCTTTCTTTCTCTCTTGTTCTTTCTTTTGCTCTGTGTTACTGTACTTCTTTCTTTCTTCTTTGTTTTCTTCCCCTCCTCCTCCTCCTCCTTCATCATCATCATCATTATCTCATTATCATCATCATCATCATCATCATCAT
>JAMYXO010003831.1:10000-18986 GCA_033310375.1 Conus canariensis | reverse complement strand
TTTTTTTTGGGGGGGTCAACAGCCCATCTGTTTACTTTACTCTGGGTGGCCCGACAGCCCATCAGTTGTACTTTACTCTGGGTGGTCCGACAGCCCATCTGTTGTTACTTTACTCTGGGTGGTCAAACAGCCCATTCAGTTGTACTTTACTCGGGGTGGTCAGACAGCTCATTAGCTGGATTTTACCTGGGTGGTAGACAGCCTTTCAGTTGTACTTTACCTGGGGGTCAGACAGCCTTTCAGTTGTACTTTACTCTGGGTGGTCAGACAGCTCATAGCTGAATTTTACTCTGGGTGTTACGACAGTCCATCTGTTGGATTTATGTGGTGGTCACCAATCAGTTGGATTTTACTCTGTGTTTTCAGAACAGCCAATGATTTAGGTTTTACGTTTGGTGTTTAGACATATTACAGATCTTACCCGAGATGTTCCACAAGACCATCATTGATATTACCCCCGAGTAGAAAGATTCATCATCTGGATTTTTACACAGGATTTTCATGCAGTTCATCATCTAGATTCCACCCTTGAGTTCCAGGCAAATCACCGTTTAGGTTCTGCTTGGGTTTTTCAGACACTTAGGGAGAACATTTCAAAGAGGATGTTTATCAACCACCTCTTAGATTTTCATCCGGGGTGTTCCATAACCTATCATTTAGATTGATCACGGGATGTTCAGGCAAACCCCATCGTTTAGACTTGACTATTTGTCAGGGATCGGTGTTGTCTGAGATTGAACCATATCAATATCCTTCTTTCACCCTCCCATGTTTGTTCTCCCCATTCCATGTGATGTGCTACATACGCATCTCTGTTCAATGGGTGTATGTACCTGTGCATGCGTGTTGGTGTAACGCAGTTGCACGTGATGCACGAGATACAACTTCTAACTGCCTCGTACTGGATTTGACGTTCGGGTTGGCAGGATGAGTATGGCAAAAGGGGACCGTCCCCGTGCGCCTTGGACAGAACATTTAATGGCTATAGTGAGAAATCGCTTTCAGGAAACTAGTTTCAGTCACACTAAACAATGAATCGGTATGATTGAAACACTGGCTGATTATTTGGCATGATTTCAGCAACATTGAATAGTTCTTTAGCATCAGTGCCATTGCTGAATAGTTCTGGACATGACTGAAGGAATGTTCTTGGAATGATTTCGACAACACTGAATGTTCTTGGGATTATTTCGACACCGAATAGTTCTTGATATAGTTTCAACATCGAAAATTTATCGGTATCATTTCAAACGACAATGAATGGTTCAGGGCATGACTACTACACTGAATAGTTCTTGTCATGATTTCAATAACACTTGAGGAGTCTTGACATTTTTTGGGGTCATGTTTTTCACTTTCAACTGTTGGCGCATTACACCAGCGGGCTTGTGGCTGCCATGTAAAACCCTAAGCACTCCCTACTCCCAACCCCCCCCACCCCCACCCCCACCCACTTCCCTACATCTGTTCCCCACCTATCAGTCAACTACTTGAAGAAAAATTCAGTAAAAAAAAATTCGCTAACTGCATGACAAAGTTAATTGAGGATGAAAAGGAACGGCGTGTCTTGTATTCCGCAGGAAGCTGCTGGCATTACGCAATGCAAGTAAGTGGCATTGAAAAGAACCCCAGAGCTCAATATGCTACAAGTTGGACACACAAGAGAGCAGTCCCTGAGGAACATCCATGCCTGCAAGAAAAAAAAAATTAATATCGAATGGACGAGTGGATTGGTTGCTGACCCCCCGAGGGACGTCTCCCTTCCTTCCCTGGTGGCCATAGTTCTTGTGGCGGTCTTCGGGGAAGAACTACTCAATGATACATGGAGAGTAGCGGCCCCTGGAGGATCTTCTGACTTGGAGAGCAACCTTGGTTCCGGAGAAAACAGCGGAACCATTAAGATCTTAAGTTGTGTGTTGTCACTTGTACCGACACCTTCCGCTCTCATCCCGTACTGTTCTATTACAAGAGAGAGATTCAGATGTTTATTCTTATAGGCCTTGGCCCCTCAGAAGGGGATATACATGAAACACAATAAAGCCGCATCACCAGATTCATATAATAATTACATTACATAAACGCTTCGCCTTTTGAAAGCTTTATACAGATAAACAGCAAACTGTTTTACAATGCTTTCATTCTAGATGACATTAACAAGACAAGCCTGAACAGACAAGGTCTTGTATAAAATTTCCGTGGAATGAATTTTCCTCTTAAATCTTGTAATTCTGGACAAGTTAAATGGCAAAATGCACTTCATCTTCTCTTGACTGTCGACATAATGGACATAGCAGATCAGAATTATTGATTTGTTTATAACGATAATGATGAACAAAAATATCAGACACTCCAGTTCTAAACTTAGTCATTATAAACTTTAGGTGCCTGTCCATACGCATTGACATGTACATTGGGAGAGAATGAAGATCATTAAATGTTCTATAAAAACTAAACCTGTTACTATTTTGAACATGGAAATTCCAGTCTTGCCATCTACATACGATAAGTCTTTCTTTAAACGTACGGACAAAGTTGTTCATATCTCCGACACCTTGGTTAAGCCACACATACCCAAAACCATATTCGTATAATTTCATTCTAACATGCGACACCCGTTCATCTTGCCTCTGTTATCTAGTTCTAACAGCATTTTATACGCTTTATAAGGCAATCTATGTTCAGCCATCTGAGTTAGTTTTAGCCAGTACTTTACACATTTAACAGTGGAGTGCAAAGATATGGGGTATCTGTCAGTCTCACCATACACAAGATCATTTGGTGTTTGTGGTGAGACACCCAAAAACTTTTTAAAGCAAATAAATGAACCTTTTCGCATTGTGCAGCTCCAGCATCAAGACCCCACAGTTCAGCCCCATATTGTAACATAGGCAGTGTGTACAAGAGAGAGAGAGAGAGAGAGAGAGAGAGAGAGAGAGAGAGGGAGAGAGAGAGAGAGAGAGAGATGTTCTGCTTTTTCTATTTCTTCGATACTTCCTTCTGTCACATGCGTGTAGGCACGTAGTTAAACACACACACACACACACACACACACACACACACACACACACACACACACACACACACACACACACGCTACGGGACAATTCACCGACATGTTGAAACTAGCCAACCGTAACACTCGAGCAAGCTTCGAAACACCTGATTCGTAAGTTGAGAAAATGTACCATGTGCGCAGAAAGCTTTCGAATCATGTGCCCAGCTGGATGCGATGTTAATGTCTGTAAACAATAGACAATATTTTCCCATAAATATGAGCCACATTTTGGTATATGCCAACCAACCAACCAACCAACCAACCAACCAACCAACCAACCACAACCAACCAACCAACCAACCAAACGAAACAACAAAGAGAAACAAAAGGAAAGGAGAGACAGAAAAGAAAAAGTAAAAGGAAAGAAAAATTTTTTAAAAAGTTAAAATCAGAGAAGGCTGGTAGTTTTACGATCCACCGTTTCCAGCCCCAGTCAGCTCCATATGCTTTCATTTACAGCTTCTGACGGTGCACTACACGCAGAAACCGGTGTGTGTGTGTGTTTGTTGTGTGTGTGTGTGTGTGTGTGTGTGCGTGCGTGCGTGCGTGCGTGCGTGCGTGCGTGCGTGCGTTTTGTGTGCGTGTGTGTGTGCGTTCGTGCGTGCGTGCGCGTGCGTGCGTGTGTGCGTGCGTGTGTGTGTGTGTGTGTGTATGTGTGTGCGTGTGTGTGTGTGTTGTGTGTGTGTGTGTGTGTGTGTGTGTGTGATGTGGTGTGTTAGAGAGAGAGCGAGAGAGAGAGAGAGAGAGAGAGAGGAGGGGGGGGGGGGGGGGGGGGGGGGATCAGCACGGAAACAAGATTCGTCATTTAACGTCTCCTAATCACGCCAATCCCTCCCCACTCCGACATCATTGTCTGCCCTGCCATCCTGATCTGCTTCATAAGAAGCCATCAATCATCTGTCCCATTCCATCACGAAGATCACAGAATGAGGACATTTTAAAAAGAACAGAGAGAGAGAGCGAAAAAAAAAGAGAATGAGAGAGAGACAGAGAGTGAGAGACAGACAGAAGAGAAGAGAGGAGGAGAGGAGGAGGAGGAGGCGGAGAGGAGAGAGGGGGGGGGGGCAGGCAGACAGAGAGAGAGAGAGAGAGAGAGAGAGACAGAGGGAGAGAGAGAGAGAGAGAGAGAGAGAGAGAGAGAGAGAGAGAAGAGAAGAAGAGAACAGAAACAGACAGAGACAACAGACAGCAGACAACAGACAAGGCAAACGAGAGAAACATCCTTTATGTCAAGGCAATACAGGTTTCTGTTTGTAGTGTCAGAATAATGCAAAATAATAATGCATAAATGAAACTATGAATTGAACTGCTAAACAAGCAAGTGATATCAACAATGAAAACATTTTAAAATCAAGAAAGGAAAACAAAATACAGAAACATCTTACTGTTACTTAATCTAAATTCATGTCGTGGGAACAAGAAGAAAAATTGTGTGTGTGTGTGCTGGTGTGCGTGCGTGTGTGTGTGTGCGCGCGCACATACGCGCGCGCCTGTGTGTGTGTCAGAGAGAGAGAGGGAGAGAGACAGACAGACAGACAGACAGACAGACAGACAGACAGACAGACAGACAGAAAGAGAGAGAGAGAGAGAGAGAGAGAGAGATGAAATCTATTGACATGGTGGCAGGATTGAGTTCGGAGGGCTGAAATAAATACCAACTGTTGCTTCCAGAGCTAATCTCACATCTGCACAGAAGTTCACGTCCCCAGCCTTTCACAGACATCAGGCCATCATCTCCATCTGTCACTGCTGGGATGACGCATATAGCTATCACTTTCCCTGTGCGGAGGCATGTAAGCAAAATGATGAGAAAAAGAATGGGCTTAGAGAGAGAGAGAGAGAGAGAGAGAGAGAGAGAGAGAGAGAGAGAGAGAGAGAAGAGAGAGAGAGGTCTACAGCCAGAGAGAAAACCCAGACTGTGTTTTGCTGCAGGCCTATCGCCAGCTTTGGAGACCTGTACAAACAATGGCGAAGTTACCAGAGACGTTGGGTAAACAATGGTAGACTTTCTCTGACGAAACATTTTCTGATGACTTGAGAGAGAGAGAGAGAGAGAGAGAGAGAGAGAGAGAGAGAGAAGGAGAAGGCTAGTGTTACAACACCATGGGATTTTTTCTTTTTGCAAAGAAAGCAAAAGTTGCTTGATTTTTTTGGGGGTACCGTTCCGTTATAGTGCCAGCTCATGTTGGGCAATGTAGGAATTACCGTTAGCAAACGATTTGAGGCATACAGAACAGTACTTAGCATGATTAAAACTATGCTTTTTTTGGCATGCTTTTAACACTGAATAGTTACTGGCATTACTCTAGCAAACCTAAATGTTTATTGGTGTGCTTTCATCAACACTGGATAGGTTTTCGCCACATTTTAGTACTCGATAATTCTTAGCATGATTTCCAAATCACTGAATGGTTCTTGGAATGATTTCCAGCATGGAATGGTTTGGGGAATACGTTCAACCATGACTGAATGCTTCTGGGCGTAATTTAAACTATGAAAGTTTCTTTGGCAAGATTTCAGTTAGGTTCTTGGCATGATTTCACACTGAATAATTCATGGCTGTTTAATACTAACGTTCTTGCATGATTCAACCTGAACAATTATGGCATGCTTTTAATACTAAACGGTTCTTGGCATGATTTCAACAAATCGCATGCTTAATACTAAACTTGGCATATTCACACTGAACAATTCATGCTTTTAATACTAAAGGTTCTTGGCATGATTTCAACACTGAATAATTTCATGGCATGCTTTTAATACTAAACGGTTCTTGGCATGATTTCAACACTGAACAATTCATGGCATGCTTTTAAGACTAAATGGTTCTTGGCATGATTTCAACACTGAACAATATTATTCATGGCATGATTTCAAGAGTTATGGTTCTTCACAAGATTCAACACTGACGGGTTCTTGACATGATTTTGATACTAATAAACAGTTTGTTGTGACATAATTTCAATGAGACTGAATTGGTTTTTGTTATGATTTCAATCACACTGAATAATTTCAGCAACATTGAATAGCTCTTGGCATAATTTCAACAATACTCAGCGTTTGGGGCATAGCTGCAACATTGAATGTCATAATTTCAACAATGCTGAATAGTTCTCAGCATAAATGTCACAACACTGAATGGTTCTGCATGATTTCAATGCTGAATTGTTGTACCTATGATTTGATCACCCCCGAGTGGTTCTTGTCATGATTTCAGCAATACTGAAAGGTTCTTTACATGACTTCAATATCGCTGGCTTGATTCAGCAGCGTTTAATGGCTCTTGGTATAATTGCAACAATACTGAACAGTTCTTGGCATGGGTTTTTCCAAGTTTTTTCACTTTCCATTTTGTTTTCAAAGTTTTAATTACACCGGTAAAAGTGTAGTCGGTATCTAACACCAAAAGGACCCACCACCCTATCCCTGACCCTCCGCCAATTAGTCAAATCCTCGAAGAAGTTGCTAACGTTCACCAAATGAATAAATTACACCTTCAAATTGGATGGAGAAAGAATGGTGCATAATTTATTCCACAGGAAGTAATCAACATCACAAAATGTTCTAAGTACGTAATTAAAATAGAACATGGAGCTCAGGATACTAATAAAGTAGGACACTACACAATAGAAGTCTGTGAAGAAGCAGTAGCATTCCGCAAGGGAAGGAAAAAAAAAAACAGAACTGAAAGGAGAGAGTGGACTCGTTTCTGATCCCAAAGAGGCTTCTCACTTCCTGGTCGCCAGCAGTTCTCGTGGCATTGATCCGGGAGAGCTGCTGAATGATACATGGGGAGTAATGGCCCCTGGGAGGATCTCCTGGTTCGCGGAGCACTCTGGGACCGGGAAAACAGTGGAAGTGTTAAGGTCTTGAGCGGGTAGGTAACTTGTACTAACAACCTTTGCACTTAAAAACAGTGGAAGCGTTAAGGTCTTAAGCGTGTAGGTAACTTGTACTAACAACCTCTGCACTTAAAAACCGAGGAAGTGTTAAGATGTTAAGTGTGTAGGTAACTTGTGCTAACAACGTCTGCCCTACTTTCGTACCCCACACTTAAAGAGAAAGAGAGAGAGAGAGAGAGAGAGAGAGAGAGAGAGAGAGAGAGAGAGAGAGAGAGTGAGAGAGACAGACAGACAGACAGACAGACAGACAGATAGATGGACAGACAGATAGACAGACAGAGATTCAGTGAATTCTGGATACTTGTATTTTAACCTCCCCTCATTGCACCCAGAGGAGAGAGAGAGAGAGAGAGAGAAGAGAGAGAGAGAGAGAGAGAGAGAGGAGATGAAGAGAGAGAGAGAGAGAGAGAGAGAGAGAGTGCATTGAAATTCTGGATATTTGTATTTTAACCTCTTCTCATTGCACCCCTCCCCCCCCCTCCCCCCCCCCCCCCCCCCCCCCCCCCCCCCCCCCCCCCCCCATTTCCTTGCGATGTTACTGTTTGCCTTCCACCGATCTGCTTAATGGAAGCAGTCATTGACTTCCCCTTCTACAATGAAGTCTGCATGCCAAGCGAGGGTTAAAAACCCCAAAACGATGGAGAGAGAGAGAGAGAAAGAGAGAGAGGGGGTGGAGGGAGAGAGAGAGATAGAGAGAGAGAGGGAGTTAGGGAGAGAGAGAGGGAAGGAGAGAGAGATAGAGAGAGAGAGACAGAGAGAGAAGCAGAGAGACAGACAGACAGACAGACAGACACAGACAGACAGACAGACAGACAGACAGACGGAGAGAGAACAGCCTTTATGTCCAAGAAATACGTGCTGTTCTTTGAAGTGCAGTAACAACAGAAATTTGTAGTGAAGGAACGAAACAAATTAACTAAACAGCTTCGCAAACAAATGTCAACAATCAAAACGTTAAAAAAAATGAAGGAAATGAAAATTTAAAAAAACCACTTCCTTTTAATGTAATTTCATGATTGGTGGGAAGGAGAAAAATCATGAAAGTAAGAAGAGAGAGAGAGAGAGAGAGAGAGAGAGAGAGAGGAGAGAGAGAGAGAGAGAGAGAGAGAGAGACAGACAGACAGACAGACAGACAGACAGAAAGACAGAGAGACAGAGAAACAGAGAGGGGAGGGAGAGGCAGGAATGTTAAGCACGCTGTAAGTGAGTTCGTACAACATGTTTGTCATATTCATCACCTGATGCGGGTTCTAGCTGTCTGTTTCCTTACCAGTCCCTCCCGAGGGAGAATAAGTGTAATAAGAAAAAAAAAACTTCACCTGCGCCTTGGACAAAATATCTACATGATGTTCACTGTCGTGGTTCGAATCACCTCCTAAAGAACGCACGATTTCAGCCACGCTGAACAGTGAAAGGTTCATGGCATGATTTCAACACTGAACGGGTTTCTGGCATGATTTCAACACTGAATGGTTCTTGTCATGATTTTAACACAGAACGGTTTTTGGCATGATTTCAACACTGAACGGTTCTTGGCATAATTTCAACACGGAACAGTCTTTGGCATTATTTCAACGCTGAACGGTTCTTGGCATGATTTCAACGCTGAACGGTTCTTGGCATGATTTCAACGATGAACGGTTCTTGGTATATTTTAACACTGAACGGTTCTTGGCATGATTTCAACACTGAATGGTTCTTGACATAATTTCAACACTGAATGGTTCTTGACATGATTTCAACACTGAATGGTTCTTGACATGATTTCAACACTGAATGGTTCTTGACGATGATTTCAACGCTGAACGGTTCTTGGCATAATTTCAACGCTGAACGGTTCTTGGCATAATTTCAACGCTGAACGGTTCTTGGCATGATTTTGACCACACGAAATGGTTCTTCTTGACATAATATCGACACTGAACAGCTGTTTTTCATGATTTTTACATCACTAAATATTTTTAGCATTATTTATCAAGTTTTTTTTTTGCCACGTCCAGGCCTTGTTGATTTACACCAGTAAGTTTGT
>JAMYXO010003831.1:0-5000 GCA_033310375.1 Conus canariensis | reverse complement strand
GCGTGTGTGTATGAGAGAGAGAGAGACAGAGAGAAAGAGAGAGAGAGAGAAAGAGAGAGAGAGACAGACAGATAGAGAGAGAGAGAGAGAGAGAGACAGATAGAGAGAGAGATGACATCTATTGAGATGGTGGCAGAATGGAGTTCAGGGTGCCGAAATAAACACTTCCAGAGTTGCTTCCAGAGCTAATCTCACATCTGCACACAAAGTTCACGTCCCAATCTTTTCACAGACATCAGGTCATCACTTCCATCTGTCACTGATGGAATGGGATGGGGCATATATCCATCACTTTTCCTGTGGTGGGGCGCGTAAGAATAAAATGATAGTCTGGTTTCAACATTAAATGGATCTTGGTATAATTTCAACACGGAATGATTCTTGGCATGAAATCAACAAATAGGAATGGCGCTTGGTATTAGATCAACAACATTGAACGGTGTTTTGGCATGGCATTGGATGGTTCTTGTCATGGTTTCAACATTGAATGGTTCTTGTCATGGTTTCAACATTGAATGGTTTTTGTCTTGGATTCAACATTGAATGGTTCTTGTCATGGTTTCAGCATTGAATGGTTCTTGTCTTGGATTCAACGTTGAATGGTTCTTGTCATGGTTTTAACATTGAATGGTTCTTGTCATGGTTTCAACATTGAATGGTTCTTGTCATGGTTTCAGCATTGAATGGTTCCTGGCAAGACCGCAACCGTTCTGAACAGTTCTCAGCATGATTTCAACACTGAATGAATTATGTTTACAACACAGACTTGTTCTCGACATGACAGCAAGACGTTTAATAGTTATTGGCATTATTTCAACCAGGCTTGGTGGTTCTTGGTATGACATTAACGCTGATCAGTTGTTGGCATGAGAACACTGACAACACTGAATACTTCTTAGTTTTAGTTGCCAAGTTTTTTCACGTTCCATCCTTGTTGAGATACACCAGTAAATTTGTGTTCTCCATCGAGGACCTAAAAAGACACCCCCTCCTCCGCACCTCTCCTCCAGTTACTCAAATATTCCAAGATGAAAGTTAGCAATTTTTTTATTCAAACGAATTAATGCACATTCATGCTGAATAGTAGAAAGAAACTCGTGGAGAGCGTGGCAGCAGAGAGTCCTCAGAAGAGAAGCCCCCTTCAAGCAAGTGTTTCGGCCCTTATCTCCTGACACTCTAGGGGGGTTGGGCCACACCCGGTTCATGACTCCGGATGTCCCTCTGCTGCCCCTTTTTTTTATTTTTTTTTCCCCCCCATCTTGGGACGAGCCATGGCTGGGATTCGAACCCATGACCCTCTGGACATGCTCATTTTCCACTTAATGACTCGCACTTTAACCACTGAGCCACAGGGACACCTGATATTTGTAGGGAAATTAAGCCTTATGAAGTTCACTTTTGTTCCTCCTTGACCAGATCCAGCTTGAACACCTCTCCGCCGCTTCTGCCATTGCTTTCAGGGCTCTGGTTTTTTCCTTCCCTGCAACTGAGAGCTGTTTCATGAGGCTGTATGCAGACGTTCCTACAAACCCCCTAGCTCCAATTTCTGCAGTGAGGACTTTGACCTGATAGCCTTCTCTCCTCAGGCTGTTTGCCAGATCAGCATACTTTTCAGTCTTGTAGATTTGAGCTGCCTCCATTCTGTTCTCATATGGCACCGTGAGCTCGATCATGATCAGCTGCTTGGTTGACTTAGAGTGGACTACTATGTCTGGTCTCATGCCACTCTTGCTGATGATCTCTGGGTGACTCTTCCATTCTGGGAGGTCTGCAGTGCACTCCCAGTCATCTGCCCGTCCAGCAGACTCTGCCTGCATGTTTCGAGTGGCACTGTTGTTCTTGGCCATGATTTGCTGCCTCCTGCCGTGAAGAATGTTGCGGGTGCTTTTGGAGTCCTGAGTTTCCCTTTTGTGGTGTTGGTACTAGCCCAGACTACTTGTACAATCTCTTTGAGCACTTGGTTGTGCCTCCATGTGTACCTTCCTTGAGCCAGGGCTACTTTACATGAGCTTATGACATGCTCCACTGTTTGTTTTTCATGGCAGAGGGGGCATGCAGGATCGTCTGTTTTCCCCCACTTCACCAGGTTTGCATTTGAGGGCAGAAGGTCATAAGCAGATCTGAGAATGAAGCTGATCCTGAGAGGGGCCATGTGCCAAATGTCATTCCAAGTGAGACTTCTTTGGAGTGCATTCTCCCACGTTGTCCATTGCCCTTGCTGGCTCTGCTGGACTGCTTTTTGGAGTCTTTTTTGGTCTTCTTCTTTTCTCATCTCCTGAATCATCATGTCTCTTTTGGCTTTTCCTTTGGCCTTTGACCACCATTCAGTTTTGGTCACCCCCAGTCCTTGTCTGTTGGTCTGTGTGTGTCCTGTTATTTCTCTGATCTTGAGACTTTCTTTTGCAGAATCCATCGCCTCTTGAACTTTCCATTTTCTGCCTGTCTTCAGCTGGGGCTTGATTGCTTCTACCACCTTGTCTCCTGAGTCCTCCAGCATGCTTTGAAGTCTGATCTTCCCTGCTTTGTATTCCTCCAGGATGGATTTCAGTGGTAGTTTGAGCTTTGCTTGGCGACAGTACAGCGCTATGTCAGTCAGACAGGGTGGGACACCAAGCCATTTCCTTGTGAACTTGTTGATTTTGGCTTCCATTGCCTCCACTATGCTGGTGCAGATGTCGTATATCATCAGAGGCCATAGGAGCTTTGGTATCAGCATGAACTGCAGACACCAGACCTTGTATTTGCCAGGGAGCCCACACTGGTCAATGGTCTCCAAGCCTTCCTCCGCCATCTGCTTGGTTTCTTTTGCTCTTTGTGTGTCTTTCAGCGTATCATCATACCATCTTCCAAGGCTCTTGACTGGTTCTTCTGTGACTGTTGGAATGGCCTGGTTGGCAACACTGAAGACCACAGATCCGGCCACTTTTCCTTTCCTCAGTGAGAGACTCCGTGATTTCTTTGGCTTGAACTTCATTCTGGATGAGGCAACTATGTCGTCCAGCCTCTCCAGCACATGACGTGTCTCGTCTTCTTTGGATGAAATCACTGTAGTGTCATCCATGAAGGCCTTGAGAGGAGGCATCTTGTATCCATCGCCAAGGTCTGTTTGTCTCGCGTTGTTTGTTGCTGCTTTCAAGATGAGTTCCATTGCCAGCACGAACAGTATTGGGGAAATTGCACAGCCCATTGCAATACCCACTTCCAAGTTGATCCAGTCTGTTGTGTACTCCTTGGTAGAGAACCGCATTGAGAAGCCATTGAAGTACTTCTTGAGCATGTCGCGGATGTTCTTTGGCACATGGTACATCTCAAGAGCCAACTGTATCATCTCATGGGGCACAGATCCATATGCGTTTGCCAGATCAAGCCACACTACGTCCAGGTCTCTCTTTTCTGTTTTTGCTTTTTGGATTGCGTCCCAGATCATTGTGGCGTGTTCTACACAGCCAGCCACGCCTGGGATGCCACCTTTCTGGACTGACACATCCAAGTACTTGTTTTCCATCAGGTACTTGGTCAGCCTTGCTGCCATGACAGAGAAGAAGATTTTCCCTTCGACGTTCAGTAGTGATATTGGCCTGAACTGGCTGATGTCACTTGAGTTTTGCTCTTTGGGGATGTACACACCATCTGCCGTCATCCACTGGCCGCTGATCTTCTGGTTTCTCCAAGCCGATCGCAGCAGCCTGTGGAGCCACTCCAGCACCTTGGGACATTTCTTGTAAAGCTGGTAAGGTATTCCGTTTGGCCCTGGTGATGATTTGGCTCTGGCTTTGTCGACCACCTTCTTGATTTCCGCCAACGTTGGAGGCTTGCCATTGAACTGTTCCTCAGGGTTGGTTGGCCACACCAGACCTTGAATGTCGAGTGGTGCTTTGCTCTGTGGGTCAGAGTATGTTTTCCTCAGATGCTGCTCAAGAACTCCTTTGTCCACACTTAGGGTCCCAGATTTGGGCTGCTCAAACAGTGTTCTGGCAAACTGGAAGGGGTCTCTGAAGAAGCGCTCTTGTGTCTTCTTCTTTTTGCTCTTCCTCTTCCTCGCAGATTCCGCTTTGCTGAGGGCGCTGTGTTTTTCTTTCAGGTCTTTCCACAGTTTTTCCAAGCCTTGTTTTTCAGCTGGCAATGCGGTCTTCATTTGCATCTTGAGGTTTTTCTTTTGGACCCTGATCTTGTCCATCTTTTCTTGGCGTCTGGATTTCTTTGGAGGTGTTTTCTCTTTGGGTAGTTTTGCTCCATAGGCGTCTCTACATGTGGCATACACAATGTCCCCATATGTGGCTAGTTTGTGTTCCAGGGTGCTTTTCCCTATCAGTGCATCGAGTCTTTGGACGATTTTTGCATCCAGTTTCTCCCAATCTTCAGTTTCGTTTGCTCGTGGCAGGTTGAGTTTCAGGCGCCTGGCATCGAGGGCCTGTGCAAATTCCTCATCCGAACCAACAGCGTGGATGTCCTTGGCACTGTGGTTTAAATCCTGGCCTTGGTCTTCCGACGTCTTATCTGCTGATGCAGTGCGCTGCATATAAAGAGGTGTATTATTCTATTCCACAGCAGTTAATCAGCTTTACAGAATGTGCTAGGATGCAGTTAGAAAATAGGTCCCGCAGTTCAATATGCTCAGCTACGATGGTACACGGTGGACAGTCTCTGAAGAGGCGACTAACATCCATGCCCGCAAGAAAATCCAATTATCTAGAACTGAATGGACAGGGTGGATTCATTCCTGATCCCACGGGGCCTTCTCACTTTCTGGTTGCTATGAATGTATACAACATCGATGTAGGAGAGCCGCTGAATGATACAGAGGGAGTAGCGGCCCCGGGGAAGATCTTCTGACTAGGAGAGCTCTCTTGGGGTGGGAAAACGACAGGGGGCGTTAAGATCTTAGCTCTCTCTCTCTCTCTGTGTGTGTGTGTGTGTGTGTGTGTGTGTGTGTGTGTGTGTGTGTGTGTGTTGTGTGTAATTTGTACTGACGACTTTCATTCTGTGCTCTTCACCTAAAA
>JAMYXO010003830.1:0-18987 GCA_033310375.1 Conus canariensis | reverse complement strand
CCTACGGGGAGGCCAGCAAATGTTTGTTCTATCAGTATTTAAAAATCAGTGAAATTCGATCCCCCTTTAAAAAGGGCCAAAACCGTGGTTTATCTTTTAGAGATTGCTTTTTTGCAACAAAAAAATTTCGGGCATATTTACCAAATTTTAAAAAATTGGCACTTGTATTATCTGATGATGTAACAGCGTTTTGTTAAATTTTTAAAAGTTGAAATAAATTAAATTCTAAAAGAGGAGAGAAAAATTTAAAAAATTAAATTGTTTTATTTTACAGTGGGGGCCCGTGTGGGGGCCAAATGGTGGAAATTGTACTGATGGGAAGGCAGCTTGACCAAATTAAAACGGGACCCGCAGGTGTTACCCCATTTTAAGGGAGAGCCCTCTGGGGCCGCTTTGATTTTTCTTCCCTATTTCTCTAAAGGGTTTAAAAGAAGGCCAGAGAGCAAAAAGAGATGAACCGGGACGGGGACTTTGCCCTTTTTTCCTTTGCCAGGTGTGTATTTCCCAAAAATTTTTCCCATGGAAAAGAACTAAAAACAGGCTTGACTCTGAAGCACCGTTTTGAAATAAGAAATGAGTGAATATGGGTGAATCTTTTTTAATAATAGACACGCGATGCATTGGTCAGCATTATGTTTTATCCAAAGGCAGTTTTGGGTGTCGATGTCCCCAAACTAAAAACCATTTTTGGGTTGTGGGGCCCCAAAGCAAAGTCTAAAAAAGAGGAACAGGGGCTATTTTGCAATAAACACTGAAGACGTGTTTTGTGCCCTCCAAAAGCCCCATCCCAAAAACCCCCGCCTATGCAGGAGTGTCCAGACTGGCGCATCTTGTGGAAAAACATGGTGTCTGAAACCCTTTCATGGGTTCCTTGAGGGAAAGGCCCGAGATTTCCCCACTCTCACCCTTTCAGGTAAGGAGAACAGCAGAGGGGATGTTTACAGTCTGGGGGAGGGTTGTCGGCTTTTTTTTTGATAATGAAAAGGGGTAATGAAAAGGAAAAATTACGTGGCTGGGAGGTCATTAAAATACCAAAAATTTTTCTTAGGTGTGATGCGGTAATAACAGTCTTCACAAAATTGTTGCAACCAACGTTTGGAACGACGTCTTTTTTCCCAGGGGTTGCCCGCGGGGCAAAAGTGAGTTAGAATTTGACATTTGTAAAGTTTGATTTAAAATTTACCAAGGACACAACTAACAACGCTGTTAAGCTGAGCAACTTTAGTGTGCTATTTCAGAAGAAGGGAACCCCTGGCTGTCCCTAAAAAATCGGTGTTTGGGGCTATAAACGACTGTTTTGAAATTTGGGGTAGAGTTTAGAACAAACATGTGCAGCAACGGGGCTACTTCAAAACAGAATGAATGCCTTAAATCCATTTGTAAATTGGGGTATTCCCTTTTTGTTAAATTTAAAAATTTCCTGACTTTAAGCAACGTGCTTTTTTAAATCAAAGTAAAAACCCTTAATCTCTTTTGTAAAGGATGTATCATTCCCGCCCATTAAATTTTCCTGACGTCAAAAGGCGCCGTTTTCCCCTTGAAAACGTTTACGAAAACTTGCTTCGTGTTTGCAGTCCCCTTTTGCAGAGTTTGGAAGTGTGGTCGTCGTCATGAAAGTGGAAACTACCGTTGTCCGAAGACGAAGCCGTAAAAAGGGGCTTTTTCAAAATATTGGTACCTCGGGCAAGGGGGTCCCAGCTGACATGGGCCAGCTACCGCCCCACACCTTCAACACGTCAGGGCCAAACCCGGGAAGTGAATTTTTATCCTCACACCAGAAAACGGGCCCAGTTCAGACCCCTTGCTAAAATTTTTCCCAGGTGGGTCATCTGCAAGGGGCGGGCCCTTTAGAAAGCGCAATGTTTCCTTAAACCCCCCTCTTTCAGACCTAAAGGGCCGAATTTTCATCAGTTTCAGGGGTTCTTCTTCAGACCAAATGACAGGACGCCCGTCCTTCATACACTGACCACAGCCGATGAGTACAGCAACCCCGGGGGGACTCCTATACAACGTCATGCCTTTTTTGCCGGGTAAGTTTACAAATTGCACCTGTCATAAATTTGGGTAAACAAAATTTTTGGTTTTTTTCCCAATTGAATGAAAAAATTTTTAGTCAGAAATGTTGTTGGTACAGCCAAATATTGTTTCAACAAATTGTTTTCCCGTTTTTTAAATAACGCCAGGGTTTATTTTATTCTTTGTTTTTTTTAATGCCTAGTATGATTCTGTACAGATTACAAAGTCCCCCCCATTGTCGACAGGAAAAAAACCCAGAGTCCTGGCAAAATCCTGAGGCTTATGAGAAACACTTACTTTTATCACTGCGCTGATGCCCATGGAGCCCTTTCTTCTGGAAAAAGGGGGGACAGTTTTTTCCCAAAAGGTACGATGACAGGTTTTCCCGTGACGGTTGGTCTTCCTCCTACAGCATGACCCCAAATGCGTCCTGGGCCCTTTTCCTAAAAAAACCCTAGGGCCCGGCCTTCCCCCTACAGCAGTGACTCCTTGCGCCCCTAGCCCTTCCTCCCCCGTTACAGGTCTTTTCCCCTACAGCGGACTCCATGGGGGTTTCCTAGGCCTTCCTCTTCATCCGAGGGACAGGCCCTTCCCCCTACAGTAGTGACTCCATGCGTCCTGGGGCCTTTCCCCTTCCGTTAAGGTCTTCCCCCTAAAACAGTGACTCCATGCCCCTTGGGCCTTCTTCTTTTGCTTAATGATCGAGATCCTTCAAAATCTAAAGCAGGTCTGATGATTATTCGGATGGCCCTGGCTCCAACTCGTACACGTCCATCAATGGGGAGCCCTTCATCAGGACAAACAACCCTCCCTGAAACACCTCTGTGCCACCACCCTTGACAGAGACCGTGCCTGCTTGTAAGTTGAACTTAACCCCAGAATAATTAAATTTGTCTCCTTTTTTGCCCGTGTAATTCTGACTCGGGTGGGGAAACACGGGAAAAAAAAAAGAGTTTGTGCATCCGCTGACCCCATTGTAAAAAGGGACGTTTTAAATTGAATTATGACATAGAACATTTGAAAGATCTTCTTTTTTTTTTCCTTTGTAAAATCCCCATATGCTATTTTCCGCACCACAATAAGATCTACATGTTATTCTAAAAAGGGTTTATATCAGTATAACCGAACACGGCCCGCATTTTTTCCCCATATTGTGAGAAAGATTTCTTCCCGTTGGCATGCAAAGTCCGTTCTTTTAGTTAAATTTCTACGGGCACGTTGAAAGATTTAGACTTTTTTCCTTATTAGTAAGAAACCGGATCAATTAAAAAGTCGAGAAAACCCAAACCAACGCCTTCAACTCAAAAGTCGGGAAATTTACTTGAGGTATCAGCCCAAATTTTCTTGTCATGTTTTTTATTTTTATATAAAATTTTTTATATATACATGTACTAAAAAGAATCAAATGCTCTTGTTCGTCTGCTCAAAGAAATAAATGGTTTTAAAGGGGAAAAGATGTTACCCGCCCCTTAAGTAAACTGATAGACAAAATTTCATGCGGGCCCAAACGGCCCAAAAAGGGGAAAATTTTTTCGACGTAAAATTTAAATACCTTGCCCCAAAATTTTAAAAAATGTATTGGGCCCCATTGTTGGTTTTTTGTACTTGCTTGTAGGAAGTTTTCCCCAAAAATTTCAAAACCCCCTTTTAAACCCCAAATCGTCAAGGACGGAAATTTTTTTCCAGGGACAAAAGCCATTTGGGATTTAAAATGGGGTCTGTGGTGGAGATGGGGTCAAATGGCTGCACCAGGGGCCATTCAGCAAGCCAGTATGAAAGGTTTACTTATGCAGCAATTTAATTTATTTTAAAAAAACGGTTTTGGACAAATGGGGAAAATGACACACAACAAAAGCGTTCAATTTTTTAGCGTGTATTTTGGGGGGATCCTGAACGAACAGTGGGGCCAAGGCTTTTCAAAATTCAGATGATTTCAAAAAGGGTTTCCCGAAAATTAACTACGCGGAGTTTTTGTTACAAATAGATAATCGTTCCCGTGTGTGGGGAAAATTTTTCAAGAAAAATTGAATTTTTTTAGTAAT
The DNA here is from genome assembly GCA_033310375.1 of Conus canariensis. Taxonomy (NCBI): domain Eukaryota; kingdom Metazoa; phylum Mollusca; class Gastropoda; order Neogastropoda; family Conidae; genus Conus; species Conus canariensis. The sequence goes on along the minus strand of JAMYXO010003830.1, from coordinate 14,929 downwards.
ATTTTTCATTATTTTTTAATTTTTCGTTTACCTCATTTTTTACGTACATGAGAAATAACTCTATCGCCCTTTTTACCTGTTTTCTTCCACTTGCAGAAAAAAGTCGTTTGTTTTTTGTTTGTTCCGAAGAAACCCCTGGGGTTAGAAGTAATATTTCTTTTTACAAACAATATTTTTCCCTTTTGTTGACCGTATCTGACAATTAGACAATTTTTTTTTTTTTTCGGTGTATTCTGTTCAGGAGGGGGGAAAAAGTCGCAGCAGTTTCCTTCAGAGACAATTTTTGGGGGATCTGGGGCTGAAGTGTTTTTTGACCACCCTCCATGAGACCCGTGGACAAGTATTTGGGGTCTCTCTGGCCGCTGATCAACACAGTTGGGAGGTGAGCTTATGTTCATCCCTCCTCTCTCTCCCCCCTCTCTCGTCTCTTCTATCTGCTATCACTTACTCTATTCTCTCTGTCTTTGTTTCGGGTCTCTCTATCGCTATCTTTTTTTTCCCCTTCTCTGTTTGTCTGCCTCTATCTTTGTCTTTCTCTCTCTGTTCTCTATTTCCCTCTCCCCCCCCCCCCCCCCCCCCCCCCCCCCCTTCTCTCTCTCTCTCTTCTTTCTCTCTCAGTGTCCATGTTTCCATTTTGTCTCTCGTCTATCTACTCTCAGTGAAAAAAAAACCGTGGAGAGCGTGGGCAGAGAGCCCTCGGGAGAGAACCCCCCTTTCAAGCAAGGTTTCGGCCCCTTATCCCCTGCCAAAACCCTAGGGGGGGTTGGGCCACACCGGTTCATGACCCGGATGTCCCTCTGCGCCCCCTTTTTTCCCACTTGGGCGAGCCATGGCTGGGATTCAAAAACCCCTGCCCCTCTGGACCTCTTTTCCCAAAACTTAATGACTCCCGTTTTAAAACCACGGCCACAGGGACACCGAAATTTGTAGGGAAAAATTAAGCCTTATGAAGTTCTTTTTTTTTTTCCTCCTTGACCAGATCCAGCTTAAAAAACCTCTTGCCGTTTTTGCCTTTGCTTTCGGGGCTCTGTTTTTTTCCTTCCTGAAAAAAATGAAGCTTTTTCATGAGGCTGTAGCAGACGTTCCTAAAAAAAACCCCCAGCCCCAATTTTCTGCAGTGGGACTTTGACCTGAAAAAGTTTTTCTCCCCAGGCTGTTTGCCAGATCAGAAAAATTTTTTCAGTCTTGTAATTTGAGCTGCCTCCATTTGTTTTTCAATGGCACCCTGGAAACTCGATCATGACAGCCTTGGGGTTACTTGAGTGGATATATGTCTGGTCTCATGCCACTCTTCTGATGACTTGGGTGACCTTCCATTTGGGAGGTCTGCAGTTTCCTCCCCGTCATCTGCCCCTCCAGCAGACTCTGCCTGCTGTTTTTGAGTGGGACTGTTGTTCTTTTGGGATGATTTGCTGGGGCCCCCTGCCGTGAGAATGTTGCGGGTGCTTTTGGAGTCCGATTTTTCCTTTTTTTGGTGTTGGTACTAGCCCAGGGGCTACTTGACAATTTCTTTGAGCATTGGTTGTGCCTCCATGTGTACCTTCCTTGAGCCAGGGGGTACTTTACATGGCTAGGACATGCTCCACTGTTTGTTTTTCAGGCAGAGGGGGATGCAGGATCGTCTGTTTTCCCCCACTTCCCGGTTTGATTTGAGGGAAAGGTATATGCGATTGAGAATAAAGCTGATCCTGAGAGGGGCCATGTGCCAATGTCACCCAAAAAGTGAGACTTTTTTGGAGTGCATTTTCCCACGTTTGTCCATTGCCCTTGCGGCTCGCTGACTGCTTTTTGGAGTCTTTTTTGGTCTTCTTCTTTTCTCACTCCTGAATCATATGTCTCTTTTGGGTTTTCCTTTGGCCCTTACCACCATTCAGTTTTGGTCACCCCCGTCCCCGTTGTTGGGTCTGTGTGGTCCTGTTATTTTTCCGAATCTTGAGACTTCTTTTTCAGAAAACCATCGCTCTTGAAAAAATTTTTCCCTTTTTTTTGCCCGTCTTCGCTGGGTTAATTTTTCCCACCCCCCCTTGTCCCCCCTGAGTCCCCCCGCATGCTTTGAAGTTGATCTTCCCGCTTTGTTTCTCCAGGATGGTTTCAGGGGGGGTTTTAGCTTTGCTTGGGGGACAGTACAGGCTATGTCAGTCAGCCCGGGGGGGGACACCAAACCCCCTTTTCCTTTTGAAAAAAATTTTTGATTTTTGGCTTCCTTGCCCTCCATATTTTTGCAGGGTGTGTATATCTTTAGAGGCCAAAAACAGCTTTGGTACAGATGAATGCCGACAAACCCGACCTTTTATTTGCCCGGGGGGCCCACATGGGAATGGTCTCCCAAACCTTTTCCTCCCCATCTGCTTGGTTTTTTTTTGCTCTTTGTGTGTCTTTCACTATCAAATACCCTCTTTTCCCAAAGGGTTTTGACGGGTTTTTTGTGACTGTGGAAGGGGGGTTGGCAACACTGAAGACCCCAGATCCGGCCATTTTTCCTTTCCTTTTATGAAACCCGGATTTTTTTTCTTGAACTTATTTGGAGAGGCAAATCGCCACCCCTCCAGCCTGACGTGTCCGTTTCTTGGATAAAAACCTGTAGGTCACCAAAAGGGCCTTAAAGAGGCTTTTTTTCCTCGCCTTTTTGGGGGGGGCTCGCGTTTTTTTTCTGCTTTCAAGGGTTCCTTTCCGCACGAACATTTTGGGAAAAAAATTTTGCACACCCATGCAATACCCATTCCAAGTTGTCCAGTCTGTTGGTACCCTTGGAGGAACCGTTTTGAGAACCATTAATACTTCTTGACAGTCGCGGATTTCTTGACAGGGTACATTAAAAGAGCCAATGTATCATCCGGGGGACAGACCATATGCTTTTGCCAATCAACCACAACGTCCAGGTCTCTTTTTTCTTTTTTTGTTTTTGGTTGCCCCCAGACTTTGGGGCTGTTCTACACACCCCGCCACCCCTAGGTCCCCCTTTTCTGGACTACAAAACCCAATACTTGTTTTCCCGGGTCTTGGTCACCTTTGCCGCAGGAAAAGTTTTCCCCTTCGACGTTCAGTAGTATATTGGCCTGAATAGCTAATGTCACTTTGGTTTTGCCTTGGGGGTTAAAACCATCTGCCGTCTCCACTGCCGCTGTTTCTGGTTTCTCCAACCCCTGCAGCAGCCCGTGGGCCATCCGCACCTTGGGCATTTCTTTAAAAGGGTAAGGATTTTTTGGCCCTGGTGTGAAATTTTCCTGGCTTTTCGCCACCTTTCTTTATTTTTTCCCCAAGTTTAGGTTGCCATTAAAAATGTTCCTCGGGTTGGTTTGGGCCCCACCGACCTTAAAATCGATGGCTTTGCCTTGGTCAGATTTTTTTTCAAAAGCTGCCAAGAACTCCTTTTTTCCCACTTTGGGTCCCCCAATTTTGGGCTCAAACAGTGTTTTTGGGAAATGGAAGGGGGGCCCGAAAAGCGTCTTTGTCTTTTCTTTTGTTTCCCCCTTTCGAGATTCCCTTTTGAGGCGCTGTGTTTTTCTTTCAGGTCTTTTCCCAGTTTTTCCCAAACCTTTTTTTTCACTGGAAGTGCGGTCTTTTTGCATCTTAGGTTTTTTTTTGGGCCCCCACTTGTCCATCTTTTCTTGGGGTCTGGATTTCTTTGGAGGGGTTTTTTTCTTTGGGTAGTTTTTGCCCATGGGGTCTCTACATGGGCAACCAATGTCCCCATTTTGGGTTTTTTGTTCCAGGGGGTTTTTTCCCCATATGTCGGTCTTTTGGCGATTTTTTTCATCCGTTTCCCCAACTTTGTTTCGTTTCTCGTGGCAGGTTGATTTCGGGGCCCTGGGTCGAGGGGCCGTGCAAATTTTCCCACCCCAACCAAATGCTGATCGAATGCCTGGGTTCCCATACATATCGGGGGCAAATTTAAAATGGAGTTCTTGCTTTCCGCCACTTAAAGAATTTTTCCCATATCCTCTTCTTCTCTTGCACCTACCAAAAATCCCTACCCCTTTCCCCTTTTCACAAAAACTTTTGAAAATCCCAAGGTTCTCGAAATCTTTGGCGAAAAGCCCTTTAGTTTGAGCATTCTTTTTTGGAATCCCCCCGAAGACCTTCGTAACACCACTCTTTTCTTTTTAAATTCAGCTCAAAACTTACCTCTTAAAAAAAAACCCTTTTTCTTTTTGTAATGACTAGATCTCCTTAAATTCCCCACAAGTTCGGGGAGCAGTTTAGTTTAGGTGCTCTGCCATTGTGTATTTTTTTTTGCGTGTCATGAAATTTTAAGAATAAGGCAAATTGGGATTTAACGCACTGAGTTGTACAAAAAAAATGCCAAAAAAGTATTATAATTTTTTTTTAAATTTTTTATGTTTTTGCCTGTGGTTTAAACCCCGGCCTTGGTTTTCCCCACGTTTATCTGCGAGCAGGCGGCTGTCATTCAAGATCTTCACACATCCAACTTTTTTCGGGGATTTCATCCACGGGGGGTAGCAAACGTTTCCCCACAAAAACCCATGATATTCCTTTGGGCCCATGTTCATGCCTTTGGGTTTTGCAGTCATGTTTGGGTTGAGCCCAAAGGATTCATATTCTCCCCCCTTTTTTGGTGAATCCGGGGGCACTTTTCCTTTATTTTTATAGCCACAGTTTAAGGCAAAGTGGCGGTAGAAGTCGTCTGTCTTTTTTTTTCCCTTTTCTCTCTCCCCTCAATACACACTCACACACACACCACACCAAACACACCACAACACACACACCAACACCACAACAAAAATATATAATAAAATAAAAATTATAGAAGAAAATAGATAGAAAAAATTGTACATAAAACCCCTCTCTCCTCTCTCTCCCCCCCTCTCTCCTTCTCTCTCCTCTTTATGTGGAAAGTCTGTGTCGTGTCTCTCTGTTACGTTGGGTGGTACTTTTTCTCTTTTGGTGAAATTTTTTTGGGGTTTTAGGGGTTGTCTTCAGAAATACGTGAAGGGGCCAAAAGAAAATTGCAATTTTGAAGCCTCAACAAGAAAAATTTGAACGATCACGGGGGAAACAACCCGGCGTTTTTCAGACATTCATGGCCTCCGTCTCAGTCAGTAAAGGGGGTTAATCATTAACCCTTTTTATTTTTGGTTCCCCTAACCTCCTGTATTATTTTTTAATTTTACCCTTTAAAAAATTTACCAAGTCACTGTCAAAAAGGGGAAGAATTTTTTTCTTTCGCCTGTTTTCCAACCCTCATTTATTTGCTCAACCGCGTGATTTTTTTCTAAGAATACCAAGGGAAGTTTTTTTCAAAATTTTGTATTTTGTACAGTTTTACTAAAAAGGGCCCCTGGGGGGTTTACTGTTGCTTTGATGTTGGCACGTTTTGCCTCCCCCCACCCGTTTGACCCCAAAAGTTCCCCAATACTCCCTTTTGTGTTGATTTACCATAAATTTTCCCCGGCAAGTGCTAGAAATGTCGAGAGTTTAGATGGAAAAGAGTCCTTCAAACAAATCATTTCGGTAGCCCTTTCCCCATCACAGGGGGGCGTTTTGAAAATCCTGACCCCGTATTGGATAAGAGAATGTGCGAAATTGTTGGGGGAAACTGGCAAAAATTTTGTTGGGTCGGTTAAACGTCAGGACAAAAATTTTCTTTGACTTTGCTTACCCCCGGCTGCATGAAAAGGGGGGAAGTTAGAAGGAGGTAGTGGGGGGGGGAAGAGAGGAAAAACCCCCAAAAGGGGGAAAATGGCATAAATTTTGTATAAAAAATGTTTTTTTGCATAATTTTTTTGTCTATCACATATAAAAAAAAAAAAAGAAAACTAGCGCTTCCCCCCCGGCCAACTGTCAACTTATGGGGACAAAATTGGACATTCTTTTTTTTTTACGTTAAAGATTGCTGACGATTTTTTCCTGGCAAGGACTTCATTGTCCATATGTTTTATTGGTTTTTTTTTTTTCACTATTTCCCCTTTCTAGCAGTTTTTCTTTTTCCGTTTTTTTCCCTTTAGTAATACCATTACGGTTTTGATTTTCATTTCTCCCGAGTGGTAAGAACCCCCTGATTTAGTGGTAAAATTTTTTTCCCCTTGATTTAAAGACCCAAAGTTTATTTTTATTTCCTCCATATCGGTACGAACCCCCTGATTTTTGTGTGTAAATTCTCCCTTTGGGGTAAAGGGGAACCAATGATTTAGGTTTATTTTTTTGTCGGGAAGAAACCCCTGACACTTGTGAATTTTCCCCTGATTCCTAAAAGTAATTCCCAATTTTGTAAGAAAATCAGTGATTTACTGAATTTTTCCCCTATAAAACTAACCCAGATTTTTAAAATTATTTTCTAGCATGAAACAAAAACACCAGATTTATCGTTTTTTTTTCTCTCATAGGTGAGAGCCCACTATTTATAGTTGGTTGCCGGGGGGGACAAACAAATCCCCCGGACAAAAGGGTTTCCCTACACAGAAGTAAACATAATATTACAAATGGTTGTCTTCACCCATGTACTTTGTGCCAGTAAAGCGTGTTCTTCATTCCTGCCCCCTTTAAAAAACCTCTTCCTAAAAACCCAAAAATCGGGGAAAAGTTACAAAAAATCGTGAAACAGGGCAAATTTGTCTTTGCGATGAAATACGAACAAGTGCGTTGGTGTCCAGACGAACCCCAAACCCCCCCAACACCACCCAGCGGATGTCCAACTGGGCTCTGTGGAAAGGGTCTAACCTTGCATGGTTCTCGAAACCAGGACCACCTCACACCAGGCGGTAAAAAAGGGTGGACTGTTACAGTGGGGAAAAATTTTAAGATAAAACTTAAAAAGCGAACCTACATCCACTAGGTGAAAGAGAGGGGAAAACAGAGCTTTCGAATTCTATAACTGAACCTTCGGTTAGTGGGATTCCTTGTTTCAGTTTTCTGGCGGGAGCTGGAGGGGGATTAAAAATTTTTCCCTCCGCTAGATTTTCCCAAAACCAAAACCCGCAAGCTTCTGAGGGGTTTACTTTTCTAGAAAGAACCCAAAGGTTTACCTTTAAACATTCCACTCAAAAAAAAGGAAAACCCTTTCGCACTTCGGGTATTTTGAAAAAAAGTTTTAAAAATTTGGGGGAAGCACAAAATGCAAAAAATAACTGAAAGAAACTATGTTTCCCCCAACGCGAAAAACGTTTTTTTCCGAAATTTTTTTTTCCTTTGACTTTTTAATGCACACACATTAATCGCATGACAGGGCTTCATGTTTCCACTTCAGATTTGTAAAGTGTGCCCCGTTTCGCATGAAAGGGGAAAAAACCCCCGTTTTCCTAAACAATCCAAAAGACGCAAAAAAAATTGGGCCCGGGGTAAAGGGGGAGGTCAACGAATGACGCCCATTACCCCCCACACCTTCCCCCCACCCCAGATGACTAGCAGTCCCCAAAGAACGGGCCCTTCAGACCACTCTGGGAACCGCCGCCATCTTCTCCAAGGTGGTCCAAAGCACCTAAAACCTTTCATGGGCCCTTTCAATCCGATGACGGGAGTCATCAGATCGGGGCTTTTCGTCAAACTTTGACGGACGGGCCCTTTTCCCCCGACACGACCACAGCTTGATGATTATGCAGGCCGGGAGCGCCTTCCAAGCACTGCCCAGGGTTCCGGGTAAGTTCTGATCAAAATGCACTGCTTTTAGGTTATCAAAAAAGCCTTTTTTGGCCCCCCAAAATTATAAAATCGGATTGACCAAAAGGGGATATGGAAAGGGAAATTACTGGGTAGTTTAATGGTTTCCGTCATGAACCAAAACCCCTTTTTCACTAATTAAACTTTTGGGGTATGACTGGCCCCGTGTACAATTTTTCAATGGGGGGCCAAATTTTTATACTGCGAAAAACGTTTGCCCGTGTGCATGCCGCTAAAAAACAATTTCTGGTAAAACCCTTTTTTTTATATTTTAAAACCCCAAATTTACTTGCAGTATTTTTACAGGACGACTTATTTTTTTAGGGAAAGTGAGACAGAAACATAATTTTCCCCACCCTTATGCTTTTGTTATAACCAAAATTTCCCCCCCAGGCAAATAAAATTATTCTCGGGTTTTTTGAAGTTTTAAAAAATAGGAAGTAACAACCCTTTGGGCGTGAAAAAGTAAATTTAAATTTTTGAAACCCAAAATTTTTAAAAGAAAATTGTTTTCCCTACGCTGCTCTGGGGGAAAACATTAATTAACAGTGGTTTCATTTAAAATTTAAAAAGGTGTTTGCGTAAAAACTAACGTCAAATGTTTTTCCCATAAAATTTTACAAAGTCCCCCGTTTTTCGACATGGAAAAACAGAGCCTGTGCTAATTAGGGTATGAAAACATCTTCTTTCACTGCGCTGAAACATGGGGCCCCATTTCGGAGACATAGTGGGGTTCTTCCAGGGGGGGGAAAGACAGGCCCCTGACAGTGGTTTCCCCTCAGCAGTGACTCCATGCCCTGGCCTTTTCCCCACAAACCCCTGACAGGCCCTTTTTCCCCACAGCTGTCAAGCTCCTAGGGGCCCTTTCCTCATCCGATGACAGCTTCCCCTCGCATACTCCTGCCCAGCCTTTCCCTTATCCGATGACAGGTTTCCCCCTACTGTGCTCCCCTGCTCCAGACCTTCCCATCCGGGGAAGGGCCCTTCCCCCCAAACAGTGACTCCATGCGTCCAAGGCCCTTTTGTGCTTAAATCAATCCTTACAATCTAGAACAGGGCGATGATTTTTCGGACCGGCTCCAAATCGTCACGTCCTCAATGAATCTTTACAGGGACACACCCCCCGCTGCACACCCTTTTGCCCCACCTTTACAGAGATCGTGCCGATGTAATTGCACTTAACACAGAAAAAAGATTTTCCCATTTTGTCGTGAATTTGACCCGGGAAACTGCTGGAAAAAAAAAGAGAGGGCATACCCAACCCTTGCCCCAAGGGCGTTTTAATTGATTAGACTGAACATTTAAAAAATCTTTTTTTTATTTCCCCTTTTTAAAACCCCATACTACTTTCAGCCCAAAATAATCACAGTTTTTCCAATGGGATACAATATAACCGAACACTTGTCCTTTTTTACATATTGTAGACAAATTTTTCCTTTGGCATCAAATCCGTTCTTTAGTTGAATTTTGATTGCACATTAAAGATTTCGACTTTTTTTATTTGTAAGCCCGCAAATAAAGTCGAAAAGATCAACCCCTTCAACTCAAAATCAGGAATATTTGAGGTATCAGCAATTTGTTTGTAGTTTTGAATGTTTTATAAGATTTATATATCTTACAAAAAAATAAAAATGCTTTTTCGTTCGCTAAAGAAAAACTTTTTAAAGAAAAGAGTTACTCCCCCTTATATATCAAAAGACATTTTTTTCATCGCAAACAGGCAAAAGGGGAATTTTAGCAGACAAATTTTAAAAAACCCTGAAAATTTAAAATAATTATTGACCCGCATCTTTTTAGTTTTTTTACTTGCTTTGGAATTTTCCCCAAATTACAAAAACCCTTTAACCCAAATTTCGTCAGGGGACGGAATGGGGGTTCCCCAGGACAAACCATGGATTAAAGTGGGGCTGGGGGGAGGGGGTAAAATGGTGCCCAGGCCTTACAAGAAAAAATAAAATTTTTTATTTAGCACAATCAATCTTTTAACAAACGTAGGAAAAAAGGGAAAATACACCAAAAAATGCGTTCAATTATTAGCGTTTTTCCTTTTGCGGATCCTAACAACAGTGGCCAAGGTTTTTTGCACAATGATTAAAAGGGGTTTCCCGCAAATTTAACCGCGGAGTTTTTTTACAAAAGAAATCGCATGATTGGAAAATTTCAAGAAATTTTTAAATTTTTTTTAGTAATATTACATTTTTTTTTTTTTTCGTGACCTCATTAATCACGTCAGGAAAAACTCATCGCCGACTCCGTTTTTTTCCCCTTTCAAAAAAAATTTTCGTTTGATTTATTTTTTCCGAAACCATGGTTCAAAATAATTTTCTTTACAAAAAATTTTTTTCTTCTGTTGACGTACTACAATTAAGACAGATTTTTTTTTTTTCGTGTGTATGTCTTTTCAGAGGGGAGACTCAGCAGCAGGCCTTAGAACTTTAGGGAGGGGTCTGAATTTTTCTTCCACCTCCATGAGCTGGGGGGCAATAGGGCTCTCCTGGCCGCTGATCAACACTTTGGGAGGGACTTACGTTCACCCCTCTCTCTCTCTCCTTCTCTCCCTCTTTCGTCTACTGTCTACACTATTCTCTATCTCTCTTCTTTTTTTCTGCCCTTTTATCGCTACTCTTTTTTCCCCCTTTTTTGTCTTCTCTCATCTTTTTTCCTTCCTCTCTGCTCTCTTTTCCCTTCCCCCCCCCCCCCCCCTCTCTCTCCCCTTCAGTGTCCATTTCCATTTGTCTTCGTCTACTGCCCCGTTGTATGACAGTCGTCGTTTTTCTCCTCTCTTCTCCCTTTAATACACACCCAACACACACACCACACACACAACACACCCCACCCCAAACACAACACACACACAAAAACACTAACACACATATATATTAATAGAAATAGATAGATAATAATAGATGGGAAAAATTTTAAATGTACAAAATCCCTCTCCTCCTCTTCTCTCTCTTTTTCCTCTCTTTCCTCTCTCTCCCCCTCTCTCTCTTCTGTTGTGTGTTTTTCAATGTTGTGTCTCTCTTTTTATTTTTGGAGGTACAATTTTCTCTTTTGTAGTAAATTTTTATTGAGTTCTAGGGGGCTTTCACATAAAAAACGTGAAGGACCAAGTAATTAGAAAAACCTTTAACCCAACCAAAAGAGAAATTGAACGACCCGGGGAAAAATCCGGGCTGTTCATCAAAAGTTTTTGATGGCCCCCCGGCCATTATTTTAAGGGGGAATCTTAACCCTTTGTGATCTGTTTGCCCCTAAACCCCCCGTTATTGTTTTTTTTTTAAATTTCCTTTAAAATTTCCCCAAACACGTAAAAAAGGGAAGGAAATTTTTTCTTCGCCGTTTTCCCCCTCATGGTTATTTGCTAACCAGCAGGGTTTATTCAAGAATATCCAAGGACATATACTTTTAAAAAAATTTGTTTGGGTTGCAGCACTGTTGGCTAAAAAAGCCTTACTCGGGGACAGTTTTTTTGTCTGCCTTTTTTTTGGCCTTTTACCCCTTCCCCCCTTTTGACCCCCCTCAACAAGTTCAAACAATCTGCCCTTTGTGTTATTGCACCACAATTGTGCCAGACAATACTGAGAAATGGTCGCAAGTTTACGATGGTAAAAAAGTACCATTCAAACAAATCATTTCGGTATCCTTCCTCCGGTGGCGTTCTCGAAAAACCTGACACCGTATTTTTGGGAAAGAGAAACTGTGCTAATTGTTGGGGGAAAACTGTGCAATAATTGTTTGGGGTCACGTAAAACTGGACACAACATTCTTTTGCATTTCTATACCCCCCGGCGCATGTAAGAGGGAGAGGTTAGGAAGGGGAGTGGGGGAGGGGAAGAGAAAAACCCTCAAAGAGGGGTGGCATCAATTGTTTAAAAAAACGGTTTAATTTCAGTAAAAATTTTTTGGGGCTACAATATAAAAAAAAACACGAAAAACAGCGCTTTCCCCCCAGGGCCAAACTTGTCAACCTACTGGTGATCAATATTGGCACATTCATTTCTTTTACGTAAAAAATATTGCTGACGACTTTTCACTGGCAAGGACTTCATTTTCCATGTGTTTATATATATTATGTTCTTTATATTACTATTTCCTCCTTTCTAGCAGTTTTTTCTTCATTTTTCCTATTTTCCCTTTAGTAACTACCATTGACGGCGTTTGATTGTTCATCTTCTCCCAAGTGGGGAAAAACACCACGATTTGTGGTAATTCCCCTTGAAAAAAAGACCAATGATTTTTTGTTTTTTTCCCCCTATCGGTACGAACCCACTGATTTAGTGTGTAATTTTTTCCCTTGGGGTAAAGGAGACCAATGATTTAGTGTTTATTTTGTTGCATGCGGCAAAAAACACCACTGACCATTTTCAATTTTTCCCTGATTTCCCAATGTAATTTTTTCCAATTGTGGTAAGAACTCAGTGATTTATCAAAGTAATTTCTCCGATAGTAAAAACTAACCCTGATTTATGATTGATTTTCAGCATAAGACAAGAACACCACTGATTTACGTTTATTTTCTCTCATATTTGTGAGACACCACGGGTTTAATTTTTGGGGGTTTGTGTGGACAAACACAATCACCCGTGACTAAGAATGAGTCTACCAATCACAGAAGTCAAACATAAGTATTACAAAGGGTTGTCCTTTACCCGTTACTTTGTGCCAAAAAGCTTGTTTTCTTATTCCGCCCCCGTTAAAAATATCACTCATTCCTAAAAAACCCCATAAAAGTCAGATACAAAGTTACAGAAAATCATGAAAAGGGCAAAATTTCGTTGCGAGAAATACTGAACAATGCTTTTTGTGTCCAACGAACCATCCCTCCAACACCACCCTGCAGGAGTGTCCAGACGGGCGCTCTGTGGAACATGGTGTCTAAACCTTCATGGCTTCCTGAGAAGGGCCAGAGATCCACCTCACACCATCAGGAAAAAAATGGGGTGGACTGTCTACGGTGGTGGAAATTTTATAAGATTTTACTTCAAAGAAAAATCTCTACATGCCACATGGTGAAAGAGAGGGAAAACAGAGCATTTTCGGATTCTATAACATGAACCTTCGGGCTTAAATGATGTCCTTGTTTCAGTGTTCTGGGTGAGGCTGGAGTGGACTTATATTTTCCCCCTCACGCTAGACTTTCCAAGACCGGGAACACAGACAGCATAGTTCTGAGTTGGACATTTCTAGAACAGAACCCATGGTTTATCCGTTAAACTATTCCCCAATAAAAAGGAAACCTTTCGCTACTTTTCGGGTAGTATTGATAAAAAGTTTTGAATGAAGGGGACACGAAAATGCAGATAATAACTGAAAGAAAATGTTTCCCAACGCTGAATATAGTTTTTTTCCGTAATTTTGTTTCCTTGATTTCTTAATGCACACATCAGTTGAAGTCGTCATGACACTTCTTCATGTGTTTGCAGTCACTAGCAGAGTTTGTGAAGTGTCGTCGTTCGTCATGAAAGTGGAAACTACCGTTGTCCTGAAGACAAGTCCGTAAGTGGCCAAACAACTTTTGGTACCGTCGGGGAGGTCAACAAATGACATGTCCAGTTCCCGCCCCACACCTTCCACACGCACCACCACAGTGACTATGATCAGTCCAACAGAACAGGCCCAGTTCAGCCCACTCTCTGGAAGCCGCCGCACTGAGTCTTCTCCAATGGATGGCCCAAACACACTGCATCCTTTATCGGGTCCTTCAAAACCTGAGACAGGACTCATCAATCGTGGCTTTTCGTCACACACTATGACGGGGCTGGCCATTCCCCCTACACTGACCACAGCTCTGATTATTAAGCAGGGCCCGGAGACCCTTCACAACGTCATGCCCATGTGTGCCGGGTAAGTTCTGATCTGAATGCACTGCCCTTTTGGTTATCAAAAAAGCCTTTATTTCGCCTCCCAACTTAAAAAAATGGCATTGACCAATAGAGGGATATGGTAAGGAAATTACTCGGGAGTTTTAATGATCTTCCGTCATTTAAAAACCCAAAACCTTTCACAACTTTAAAATTTGTTTGTTGTGTACTGGTCCACGGTACAATTTTAGTCAACGGTGGGCCAATTTCAAGTAGCAAAACTGCGAAAAATGTTATCCCGTGGCATGCTCGCTCAAAAAAACAATTTTGGTGGCTGCCTTAAATGTAAACCAATATCATTTGCAACTTTTATGGACGACTTTATTTCGTGGCGGGGAAAGGGGAACAGAAGCATAATTTTCCCCGGTCACCTGCATCTTTCTTAAAACCCAAAGCACCCCTAGTGCTAATAAATTATTCTCGGGGTTTCTGAAGATTTGAAGGATAGGAAGAAAAAAACTGCCGTTAGCGTGAAAAGTAAATGTAGTCTTTTAAACCACTGCCCAGGCGAAGGGGTTTAGCGCGCGGTCTCCCCCCCTGGGAATCGTGGTTTGATTCCCATCAAGTCTTGGGATTTTCTGCCCCGACTGGGTCCACCCAAGTTGAGTTTGCTACGGGCTCGGGGGAAGACACCAGCATTTTATCCACTTTAAAGGGCGTTCTGAGAGTTTGCTCAATATCCCGACCAACACTGCAGGTGTCTATAATTTTCGGGGGCCCGGTTGACCCCGGGGGAAAAAAAATGAAAGGGAGCGTAGTGTACGCCCGTGAGCAGTCCAGACCAGAAGGAAATCTGTAGATAACTTCCAAAACCTCATTCTCATCGATCAGCATGAAAAAATCTCAAATTCTGTGGCCCTTTATGCCCCGCTTTTCATGGGGCCTCAGTTTCGATGCCTCTTACATCTGGGCTTTGCTTTGATTCCGTCGGGGTCACGTATCACAGCCATGGGGGGGTTTTCGTTAGGCACGGGGGCCCCCCAAGGGAACCATCATGCCGGTCCGGACTAAGCAATTATTTTTCGCATTAGGGGCTTACTAATGGGGGTCCCCTTTTTGTTGGATCAAACAGGCCCATGAACGCCAGAATGATCAGCACATGCAGTGTTCCCCGGGGGTTGCCCCCTGAACTTGACATTGACTGCGTCTTTTGGTTTTCGGTTTCCGGGGGCCCAGGGGACTGACCGGGGTGGCTTTTTGGGCGGGGTTTTAGAAAGGCGGCAGGGTTTCACTGCCACGAGAGGCACAGACGAGGGCCAACAAGAAAAAAGAAAAAAAAACAAAAAAACTGATCTTTTAAATTGACAGCTGAAGGAAAGTACCCCCCTTTTGCATTCGAAACAACAAAACAAATAATGATGTTCGCATTTTGTATTTCAACAAAACGAAAAAAGCCTCGAAAATAAGCAATACATTATACTCAATTTACTTACAAATTATCTCAAGAAAAC
>JAMYXO010003829.1:0-18990 GCA_033310375.1 Conus canariensis | reverse complement strand
AAAGCGTGCCTCTTACAGAGAAAGTCACATACAAAGAATCGGTCTGGACATCATAACATGCAGAAATGGATATCGACATCGTGAGAAAGGACAGATGGAAGTAGACAGGACAATCTGACGGGGACATCAAGCGAACGGAAAGAGGAGTGCGGGCATCATGAGAAAGGCAAGATGGCCATGGACACCCTGAGAAAAAAAAAAGAAGGGTGAGGACAATATGAAATGTAAAGATGGATATGAAAACATAATGAGAGGAGGGAAAACACACGAAGACATGATGAGAAAGAAACGGGTGTATAAGAACACCACGTGTAAGAAAGGACATAGTACTAGAGAACATGACAGTGAAGGAATGAATAGATGAAACACGGTGAGGAATGAAAGGACGGATGAGAGATGGTGAGGGAGAAAGGGCGAACGAGGACGTCACATCTTCAAAACCATGAACATGTTAAAAATGAATGACATGGGATTCACCGAAGTTGGAGTATGTCTGCCTTAATGGCGGGATAAAAAGAAAAAAAAAACAGTCATACACACAAAACTCCACTCCCTTTGTTGGGTTGATGGGATTAATCCTTGCCTGTCTATACAGGGAGTGTCCGCAGGAGTATCAGCCTGCGTACGCTGAAGAAAAAAAAAGAAGGGAAAAATGGCATGGGAAAGAAAACGATGGAAGAAGACATGGTCAGAAAATGAACGATGGGAACATGGTGAGCAAGGACGACGACGACAACGACAGAAAGGCCAGTGAGGACAACGACAGAAAGGCCAGTGAGGACAACGAGAGAAAGGCCAGTGAGGACAACGAGAGAAAGGCCAGTGAGGACAACGAGAGAAAGGCCAGTGAGGACAACGACAGAAAGGCCAGTGAGGACAACGACAGAAAGGCCAGTGAGGACAACGACAGAAAGGCCAGTGAGGACAACGACAGAAAGGCCAGTGAGGACAACAAGAGAAAGGCCAGTGAGGACAACGAGAGAAAGGCCAGTGAGGACAACGAGAGAAAGGCCAGTGAGGACATGTTCAGACAAGGAAGAACGAAGACCGTAGAGGAAAGGATAATTAAAGGGGAAGATGTTCCTTCGTACTCCTCTGCTCTCCACAGTAAAGAGCTTCGTGGCGTCAAAGATCCATGGGGCATATATAGACAACGTTCTTACATGCTTTGGGGGCATACAATACCACGAAAATTCGATACAACAGCTTCAACATGTAACAGGAAGATGCTCTTCTTGTACAGATGAAGATGGTAAAAAACGAATTATTTCCAACATATATTTCGTTTCTCTTCGCAAATTCCATGTCATTTTCCTGCCTTTAAAAATAACAAGTCTGACAGATAAGGCGAAGGGGCGGAAATCTTGCCAAAAGGGATCTTGCAGTTTGCGAGCAATTTTATACATTACAAGTGAGCCGTTCATACATGAAGCGCGTCGTGTTATTTGTGTAGCCGGTTAGGACAGTATGAACTGTTTGAAGTCGCTGCCAGAGAAACTATGGACAGATTTTGAAGTTACATTAATGGCAGAATACACGCGTATCCAAGTGACTGATTATTAAACTGCTCGACTGACTGACTGATCGATGGATGTTTTGGTTTACCTATTTGTTATCTATAAATCGCGACTACTTTTTTTTTTTATCTGATTAATGAATAGTTTCCCTTAACTCAAGGAAAGAACTGATTATTAATTTTGTACTACAAAAAAAAAGAAGTAAATTCCGAGGAATCGCTGTCCTCAAGCACACATGTGCATGCGTACTACACACACACACACACACACACACACACACTCACACACCCAACACACACACACACACGCGCGCTCCCGCGCGTGCGCATCAATACACGACAAACATAACAAACACAACTGGACACAAAAGAGCGTAGTACAAGAAAGAAAACGCATGCACACAACCATACGCGCGCGCGCGCCCGCTTAAACATACACACACACACGCGTGCGCGCGCGCGCGCGCACTCACGCACGCAAGCACGCACTCACACACACACACGCTGGCACACACACACACACACACACACACACACACACACACTCACACGTTGTATATCACTAATGTCGACGGCTGCTAAATTGAATAGGAAACAACAACGACAATAACATTTACCTCCTACACACACACACACACACACACACACACACACACACACACACTCTCACACAAACGCACACACGCACACACACACACACACACACACACACACACACACACACACACACACACACAAATAATAACTTACCCACTGGGGTCGTTGTCAATCTGTTCCAACACAGGCGTCATCCGACACCAAGCGGTATATTCACGTTGGCCCTGGTGTCCCAAACTTACCACTCTTGCTTGGAAGCACAGCACAGCCGCTTTCTCCGGTGAATAGAACTACCCATGCCAGTTTCACATCTTTATACACACGTGGGTCAATGTAGACAATGACCAACACCATTGTCGTCACAAGAAGAAACTTCTGTGAAGACTACTGACGATAAAACTTAGTCGTGTTGCGTGTCGAGCTGGTGATGGATCTTCTCCGCCATGTTGGTCTCACACCGGTGTGCCGACACCCGGGGTGGATGCGCGGACTGATTGCGCATACAGCAGGCCGGACGGTCGAGGCACGTGCAGCACAGAGGACCTTTGACTTGCATGGAATTCCCAACGTCGCTCATAATTAAGCTGTGTTGACATAAGTCCCGATTCAAATGCATTGCCTCGTCGTTGATACACCATCACAAGTGTGTGTGTGTGTGTGTGTGTGTGTGTGAAAGAGAGAGAGAGAGACGCTTGACGCGCGCTTTCACGCCGCGACATTTATTGTGGGGCCCTCGGCCCGTCCACAGGAGTACGCAACATACAACATGACAACAACAAAAACATTGATTGAAACGTTGATTGTAAAATATTTTGTTTTCTGTTTAGAATTTCTATTTTTCCTATATCGTCGGTATTACTATTACATGTGGGTTTCTCTGGTTTTTAAGGCATAGAAGATGTACATTGCAATATCTCTTATGATATCCGTATTATCGTTTTGTAGCAGACTTTCCAGTGTGATTGCGTTTTTATTACTAAAATGTTTGAAAATGTATTTTGTTCGCAATTGCCTGTAATTGGGACACCACATTAAGAAGTGCATTTCTGTTTCTACTGTTGGGCAGAAGGGGCATGTTGTTATAGCTTGATTATCTATATATTTTTTATTGCCATGCAGTTCGTTTATTCCTAATCGTAATCTTGTCAATGCTTTTCTAAACTTCGCGATTGTGATTGCGCGAAAGTATTCTTCAGTTTGGTGTATAGTTTTAAACGTATGATATGTTGCAAATCGTTCACTATTCGCTATTTTGTTATGCCAGTTCTGTTTGTAACAATCTATGATTCTTTGTTTTAGTGTTATGATAAATCTTTGCTCGTTTTCTACGCCTTCATTCAACCAGACTTCAGAGAAGCCATACATATCCAAACAGCGTTTAATTTCCAGCGCCCAGTTCTGTGGTTTGTCAATTTCTGTCTTTTCTCTTTCATATGCTTGTCTAGGTATCCTGTCTGGAGTCATCTTCATTATTTTGAACCAATATCTGATTGCTTTTATTGAACTATCTATACTCATCGGATATCTTCCTAGTTCTCCGTATACTAAGTTGTTTGGCGTTTTTCTCCCTACCCCCATGTATCTTTTACATGCGAATAAATGTATATTTTCCACCGCTGAATAACGAGTCAAACCCATACTTCTGCTGCGTACAGTAGCAGTGACTTGACCTGTGTATCAAATAGCTTAAAAAATATATTTATATCTAAGTGTCCTAAACTATACATTGTTTTCATTATTTCACCTATTTTCCCTTTCGCCCTTCCTGCATATTCTGAAAGTGAAATATCTACTGAGAGTTTAGTCGTTAGAGTAAAACCTAAATATTTGTAGCTGTTTACTACCTCAATTTCTTCCCCTTTGTAATTCCATTTTTCTAATCTGCCAAGGTATCCTCCTTTTCTAAAGACCATGATTTTTGTTTTTTGGAGATTAACCTTTAGTCCAATGCGGTCCGACGCTTCCTGTAGGTTCTTAATTTGGTTTTGCAGACCTGCTGGTGTTCTTGATATTAAAGCTATGTCATCAGCGAATAGAAGTGAAAATATTTCTGCCTTTCCGGGTAAGAATTGATATCCGTGTCTTCCTTTAGCTGTGACATTGTCTGCAACTTCTGTAATTAGTAATGAAAAGATTAGGGGGGACAGTAAGCACCCTTGTTTTACTCCTGTGTGACATTCAAAGAATTCTGTTAGTTCAGTTCCATGTCTTACACATGCTTGTACTGTTTTATAGATAGCTTTTAGCATGTTAAGCATCTTCGTAGATATTTTGTGTTTCTGTAGGATTTCCCAGAGTTTTTCTCTATTTACTGTGTCAAACGCTTTCTGATAATCAATGAAGGCTACATACAATTTACTTCTCCTTCTGCCGTATAGGCAGTTACTTATCATGGATGTTAGTGTGAAGATATGATCTACTGTTGAGAAATCTTTCCTGAAGCCTGCCTGTTCTTTGCTAATTTTATTTTCTGCTTCTGCCCAATCATATAGTCTTCTGTTTAATATTGCTGTGTAGATCTTGCTTATGATGCATAATAAGGATATTCCTCTATAGTTTCCTGGATTCTGTCTATCTCCTTTCTTGTGTAGTGGTATAATCACCGCCCTTGACCATTCTATAGGGAAGTAGCTATCTTGGTATAACTTGTTGAATAATTTCGTTAAGAATGGCACTATATTTTGTCCTATGGTTTTAAGAAATTCAGGAGGGATTTCATCAATACCTGGTGATTTGCCTTTTTTTAATTTTTCTGTAGCTGATCTTACTTCATTTTCAGTTATCTCTTCGTCTAATTCTTGTACTTGAATTTCGTTTAACACTTCTTCTTCTTCTTGTGGTCCTTCTTCTCTATCGTTTAGTATTTCTGTGTCATGTGGATTCAAAATGCTTTCGAAATGCGTTTTCCACTGTGTAATATTAATAGATGGTAATGTGTTCTTCTTCCTTCTAACACTTTTTATGGTGCTCCAGAACATTCGGCTGTCCTTGCGATTTTGTACTAGTGTGTCGTACGTTTGCTTTTTATACTGTTTTTTCTTTTCTCTAATTGTTTCTTTGTATACTGCTCTTTTATTCCTGTAAGCCTCTCTCCTTACTTGATAAATGGTTGGGTTTTTATCCTTTTTCGTCCATGTCAGTCTATTGAGTGCTTGTTTTGCTTCTTTCTTTTTGATTTGACATTTTTTATCATACCAGCTGTTTGTAGTCTTACATTTTCCTCCTATACCTATTGTTCTGTACATGTCTTTCCCTGCCTCTTTTAATAGCTTATTAAATCTGTCTATACTCGTGTCTACATCTCTCTCTATTTCTTCTGTTATTTGCGCCATTGTTTGTTTTGCCTCTTCCGATTCTATGAACTGGACATACTGTTGTTGTTTTGTGGGATCCCACTTTAGTTTCTTCACGTAAGATTTCTTGCCCTCGTTCTCTTGTGCGTTAGACAGTGTACTTTGTAATTCCATCATAATAGGCATATGCTGAGCTTCAACTCTCTCTACTATCTGACACTTATTCACATTTTCTAACAGTTCAACAGAACATATATAGTAATCTATAATACTGTTACCCCTTTCGGAATAAAACGTGTATGCATCGTCGAACTTTCCCATACAAAGACCATTTAGTGGCGTTACATTAAATGTTATACACAATTCTATTAGTTTCTTGCCAAAACCATTTGTGTGGGGATCTTTAGACCTACGTGCATACACGTCCTGTTCTCTTCCTGTAATCTCATTTTCATCATCGATACTCAAGCTCCATTCCCCAATACGAGCATTAAGATCTCCTCCAATGATGTAATGGAAGTTGTTTCCTTGTTCTGTTTGTGTAAATATATATTGTTCAATTAGTTCTAGTGTGCATGAGTAATCTTTGTCAGAATAATATCGACTATCTACTGGATGTACATATGTACCTAAAAATAAAATGTCTTTTTCACAATGCAATAGGCTTTTCATTAACTTCACACAGAGTACATTTTCCATGTCAGTATTTATCAGCTGGACATATTCAGATAACTCTTTTTTTATCAACAGGATTGTTCCCCCCGAGGGTCTTCCCATTCTAGTAAATTTGACCGCTGGACAATGTAATTGCAAAAACTCCTGGAATTTTAATTCGAAATCAAAAAATTTAGAAGTAAATGTTTCTGTTAAACAGCACAGATCAAAAGATGTGATAAATTCTAAAAAGTCTGGTTCCGTTAACTTATCTAATAATCCCCCCACATTCCAGCATACAAAGGATAGGTTTCTTTTTCCACTCTCATCTTCCTTTCTTCTTTCATTCCCACTCGCTCTCTCTCTCGTTCCCACATTCATGTCGTATTCTGGTGTCTTTTCATTGTTCTCTTGAGTTCGTGTGGTCTGTGGTGCCTGTGTACGGCCGTGGCCTGCCCTTCATTTCTTACCTTTTCCTTCCTTCGTAGTTGAATTCGTGCGTGTGCTACTTGTTGTTTTGCTGGGTGCCTTCGTGCTACTGGTGTGTGAACGTAAAGTTTTGTTTGTTTTGCATTGTCCTCCCTTCTCTCCCTCCTCCCCACCAGCTCTGCCCCCCTCCTCGCTGTCCGTCAACGCTGTACTACTGCATAGAATTCGCACTGTTTCGTCCAGAGTTGTTTGCCGCGAGCCCCCACCCCTGTCCAACCTCTCCCTTTCCCCCTCTGCTATGCTGGCTCTGTCTTGTTTACCACATGTGACCACTTGTCTGTCGCGCCGCGGGTATGGTGTGTCAATTGTCGCCTGGCCGACCACCGCGCGCGCTGCATCTACGCCAGACCTTGACCCCGGTGGGTCCCAGAAGGGTTCTGATTGGTCCTTGGGTTTGTTTTGGTTTTTGGATGTGTGTGCGGTGACCTGTGTGAGCACGTGGTTACTGCCTGAACTTGGGAGCGGGCTGACACGTGTTTCTGTGTTGTGTGTTTCCTTCATACCTTCATTCTTACTTTCCTCAGACGCACCCCCTCTCCCATTTCCCCTCTCCTTTCTCCCCCCACTGACACCTCTCTATTACCCTCTGCTCTATCGAGAGAGAGAGAGAGAGAGAGAGAGAGAGAGAGAGCATGCTCATGCATCTGTGTGTGTGAGAGAGAGAAAGAGAGAGACAGAGACAGAGAGAGGATGTGTGCGTGCGTGCGTGCGTGTGTGTGTGTGTGTGTGTGTGTGAGTGACAGAGGGGAAAAGAGAGTGTGTGCGTGAGCGCGCAGGTGTGTTTGTAAATACTAGAGGGAGGGGGAAAGAGACTAAGAGAGATAGAGAGAGAGCTTGTGTGTGTGTGTGTGTGTGTGTGTGTGTGTGTGTGTGTGTGTGTGTGTGTGTGTGTGTGTGTGCACTCAATGCAGATATAGCATCTTTTACGCACACGCGCACACACGCACGCGCGCTTTACCGGTATATTTTTAAAGGGAGACAACATGCATGCACAGCTGGGCAGAACACATGTTACGGACAACCTTACAGGATGAAAACTGTCAAACAAACTGGGTTCCATAAATTCAGAACGGTGCGTAAACTGAAGAATGTAAAACTATAGTTCTGTTTTTTTTCCTTAAGTAGGAAAATTCTATTACCACTAATAAAATACAGGCACCTTTTCAAAAGGACACAAAATCCAAATCAAGCTTTTGTTTTCAATATCCGTTGAGTCAGTATGTCATTTTAATGCCAAAGAATGTTTTCACGTCACATTTTTCAAATTACATTTGCTTATAAATCGCTCATGATCATTTTTTCCCCCATCTAATCGCAAATTCTGTGTGTTACTCAAGTAAGCTGAACTTACGACGCATCAACTGCACGCAAGTATTTTGTCCATCACGAAATCTCCGCACCAGTTCGACTTAAAAAAAAAAAAAAAAAAAAAATATATATATATATATATATATATATGTAAACAGTAGAACTGACCTCTCTGACTGTTGACACCTTTTTACCTCCCTTGTATCCTTAATGGCTCCTCAAGCGTAAACTGAAAGATTTTTCGCTGAATGTATTCAATACTGTTCAAATGGCGATTTTAGTTTTTCAGCAACGTTTTTTTTTTGTTTTTTTTTTAAAGGGATATCTCCTTGTTTGTTCTGTGTGCTCTGTGCTGTCATTTCTGCTGGGCGATTCGGTGTCGTAAGCAGCATTCGATTGGAGTTGTGGGCGTGTATTTGCTTCATCATGGGAGCAAGAGTTCCCCTACCAAGTCGTTCTTTACTGTTCACTGTTCCCCGCCTTATTCAAGATTTCCTTTCCACCAGTCAAACTGAGGTTATCTGTATTTGTTACAGTTCGTCCGTGCTTGTTGTTGTTGTTGTTTTTTTTGTTTGTTTTTTTTTGTTTTTTTTTACATTAGTCAAGATCGAAAAGGCCGTACTAGTCTTCATTAAATATCGATTTGCGTTTGTTCATTTCTTCAGTTGTTGTTGTTGTGTATATATGTCATGTACAGGGTATACAGGCAAGCTTGGAACATCCATTGTTAGGGGGTGTCGCCTTGTTTGTTCTGTGTGCTCTGTGTTGTCATTTCTGCTAGGCGATTCGGTGTCGTAAGCAGCATTCGTTTGGAGTTGTGGGCGTGCGTCTATTTCATCATGGGAGCAAAAGTTACCGTACTTGTTCGTTGTTTACTGTTTACTGTTCTCTGTCTCATTTAAGGTTTCTATTTTACTCGAAGTAAGCTGACTGTCAAGCGGGATTACGTCAAGCAAGCCAAGGATCTAGTGGCCCAGGACAACCAGTACTCTTTCAGCACAAAGTTTCCCAACACTGGAATATAAAGGAACTGCCAAATAAGTAGTGGATGATAGATTGTATGTAATTGAAGAAATTGAACATGATTGAAGACAACCGACATTAAAAAAACAACAAACAACAACAACAACAACAAAGACAGTCATAACCACAGAATCTGTGTTCGGCCTTTACTTCATGGACAGTCATGTGTCATACTTCTCTGTTCTAACCGAAGAAAGAGATATCTTTATAGTTATATATGTCACGGCTCTTTGGTCGCTGGCATGCACATAAGCACGTGTGTCGCGCACATGCATGCGCGCGCGCGCGCGTGTGTGTGTGTGTGCGCGCGCGCGCGCACGCACACACACACATATGGGGTTGGTAGATTGGCAGTACTACCATCATACTTTATGGGCTCTTTTCCTATTTGCTTTAGAGCGAAACAAAGGAGTCATCAGCTGATCCATTTTATTCCAAATATTGATATGTTAGTACATCTATGAAATCACACACACACACACACACACACACACACACACACACACACGCACACACACACACACGCGCGCGCGTGCACGCACGCACGCACGCACGCGCAAGCGCACACACACGCGCGCACGGACGCACGCACGCACGCACGCACGCACAGAGAGACAGAGAAAGAGAGAGAGAGACAGACAGACAGAGAGAAACACACACACACACACACGCGCGCGCGCGCGCGCGCGCACGCACGCAAGAACACACACACATACAACAACAACAACAACAACTACAACTATTTCTACTACTACTACTACTACTACTACTACTACTACTACTATCAGAAGAAACATAAACAAGGACGGCATCAGGGAAAGACTGGAGGATGAGAATGACGGATCGTGGCGGACAGAAAAAGGATGAAAGTTCCAGTCTGGTGCAGGAGAAAGACTAATAGCTCTGCCCCAGCAAAGCAATCAAACACTTTAAAGAAAGACATCCACACACGAAAGTACACTCTCACTAACGATTCCAAGTGAAAGGGGAGAATTCAGACCTCCACCAACGTGGAACGGATCACGGATCTGACCTTCAATCCGGTTCTCTGTATTTTATAGATGTAAATTGGGATATTGTGCAAAGATTGTTTAAGCATCATTGGAATATACATTACGCTTGAAAATAAAATTCATTTGACGTTTCTCTTTTTTGTGGGGATGTGTATTGGGCATGTCTTGTTATAAAGTGTTCTGTTTTGGATGTCGACGGCGTTGTTTTTTTGTTTGTTTGTTTTTGTTGTGTGTTTTGCTTTCTTTTTCTATCTCGCACTATGAAGACAGTGTGTGATCAGCATACGAACACTGCGTGTACATCAATGCTGTGTATGGTGGTGTAGCACGTTCTTTTGAAAAAGAAAAAAAAAAAAAAAGGCGGGGGGGGGGGGGGGGGGGGGGAGGGGGGTCAAAAGATTAAGGTTAATATTCCTATAGCCTTTCAGCCGTTGGAGCAGCGAACTGTTAGAGGATGATAGCGACAAGGGCACGGCATGTTGGAAGGCGGAGCTAATCCCTGTCCTTCTGCCGCCTTCAAATGTCCCTGAACTGAATCAGGTCTCCATGTACTGCTGGGTGGACATAAAGGGTTTTCAAACCAACAAACCAGAATGCGGATTGTAAAGCGCTTAGAGCTTGGTCTCTGGCCGGCGAGGATAGGTGCTATATAAGTACTCTCTTTAAAAACAAACAAACTCACGACCATGGGCATCATCTTTTGTTTGAATGCTCAGCGTTGACCTCGCTCGATCAGGAGAAAGGTATTGAGATGACTAACTTAGATAATGTCAATACTGTCTTGTATGGTTCGTATGTTGCTAAAATTGCCATGGTTATTTCGCAGTCACAGGTCGCAACATTTTTTTAAAATAAAGATCAACAATTTCGTGTACCACTAGGGTATTTCACTTAGGTAAATATGCGTATATCATATGTGGGTTTGAAAGTACTGACGTGGATGATACTGTCAGTGGGGACTTTTTTTCTTCTTTTTAAATAGTGTCTGATATCATCTGGCGATGAAAAGACATTAAATAAACCACTGAACTGAACTGATCACGACTGTGGGTTCCGCAGGCAATACACTTTAACTATTCGACTTTGGGAACTTTACGTACAGAGTGAAAAACGTGAAGGATTATCATGATCTTCACTTAGGGATATTGGATGATAACTTTGGTCACCAGGAAAACAATCATTATGAATCGCACACGTGTGCATGGTCTGGGAACTTTGCAGAGAACGAAGGAGTGTTGCACAGTTTACTGTCGGAAACAAAAGTCACAATTACTTTTTTCACTGCATACGTCGTGCAGTGGTCAGTAACAAATCACTGCGTCAATGGTCAGGAACAGGATTGCCAAAGCCAGCTCTGTGTTTGGGAGACTCCGTGAAAATGTCTGGGAGCGGAGAGGACTAAGCCTTACCACCAAGCTGAAGGTCTACCATGCAGTGGTACTAACCACTCTCCTCTACGCCAGTGAGACCTGGGCTGTCTACAGCAGACACGCCAAACTGCTCAACCATTTTCACCTCAGCTGTCTCCGCAGACTCCTGCACATCAAGTGGCAGGACAAAGTCTCAGACACTGAGGTCTTGGAAAGGGCCACCGTCCCCAGCATCTACACTCTCCTTCAGAAATCCCGAGCCAGATGGGCTGGCGACATCATCAGAATGCCAGATAGTCGACTGCCGTCGGAGAACTGTACGGAGAACTGAGTCAGGGCAAGCGAAAAGTTGAGGGGCAGAAGAAACGTTTCAAGGACTGCCTTAAAGTGTCCCTCAAAGGCCTGAACATCAACCTCAACACCTGGGAGTCGCTTGCCCTGGACCGCCCAGTCTGGCGAAGCAGCATGACAAAGGGTGCATGTACATCAGAGAAGAGACGCACAGCAGACGCTGAGAGAAAGCGAGCCGCGCGCGCACGCACGCAAGAAACACACACATACAACAACAACAACAACAACTACAACTATTTCTACTACTACTACTACTACTACTACTACTACTACTACTACTACTACTACTACTATCAGAAGAAACATAAACAAGGATGGCATCAGGGAAAGACTGGAGGATGAGAATGACGGATCGTGGCGGACAGAAAAAGGATGAAAGTTCCAGTCTGGTGCAGGAGAAAGACTAATAGCTCTGCCCCAGCAAAGCAATCAAACACTTTAAAGAAAGACATCCACACACGAAAGTACACTCTCACTAACGATTCCAAGTGAAAGGGGAGAATTCAGACCTCCACCAACGTGGAACGGATCACGGATCTGACCTTCAATCCGGTTCTCTGTATTTTATAGATGTAAATTGGGATATTGTGCAAAGATTGTTTAAGCATCATTGGAATATACATTACGCTTGAAAATAAAATTCATTTGACGTTTCTCTTTTTTGTGGGGATGTGTATTGGGCATGTCTTGTTATAAAGTGTTCTGTTTTGGATGTCGACGGCGTTGTTTTTTTGTTTGTTTGTTTTTGTTGTGTGTTTTGCTTTCTTTTTCTATCTCGCACTATGAAGACAGTGTGTGATCAGCATACGAACACTGCGTGTACATCAATGCTGTGTATGGTGGTGTAGCACGTTCTTTTGAAAAAGAAAAAAAAAAAAGGGGGGGGGGGGGGGGGGGGGGGGGGGAGGGGGGTCAAAAGATTAAGGTTAATATTCCTATAGCCTTTCAGCCGTTGGAGCAGCGAACTGTTAGAGGATGATAGCGACAAGGGCACGGCATGTTGGAAGGCGGAGCTAATCCCTGTCCTTCTGCCGCCTTCAAATGTCCCTGAACTGAATCAGGTCTCCATGTACTGCTGGGTGGACATAAAGGGTTTTCAAACCAACAAACCAGAATGCGGATTGTAAAGCGCTTAGAGCTTGGTCTCTGGCCGGCGAGGATAGGTGCTATATAAGTACTCTCTTTAAAAACAAACAAACTCACGACCATGGGCATCATCTTTTGTTTGAATGCTCAGCGTTGACCTCGCTCGATCAGGAGAAAGGTATTGAGATGACTAACTTAGATAATGTCAATACTGTCTTGTATGGTTCGTATGTTGCTAAAATTGCCATGGTTATTTCGCAGTCACAGGTCGCAACATTTTTTAAAATAAAGATCAACAATTTCGTGTACCACTAGGGTATTTCACTTAGGTAAATATGCGTATATCATATGTGGGTTTGAAAGTACTGACGTGGATGATACTGTCAGTGGGGACTTTTTTTCTTCTTTTTAAATAGTGTCTGATATCATCTGGCGATGAAAAGACATTAAATAAACCACTGAACTGAACTGATCACGACTGTGGGTTCCGCAGGCAATACACTTTAACTATTCGACTTTGGGAACTTTACGTACAGAGTGAAAAACGTGAAGGATTATCATGATCTTCACTTAGGGATATTGGATGATAACTTTGGTCACCAGGAAAACAATCATTATGAATCGCACACGTGTGCATGGTCTGGGAACTTTGCAGAGAACGAAGGAGTGTTGCACAGTTTACTGTCGGAAACAAAAGTCACAATTACTTTTTTCACTGCATACGTCGTGCAGTGGTCAGTAACAAATCACTGCGTCAATGGTCAGGAACAGGATTGCCAAAGCCAGCTCTGTGTTTGGGAGACTCCGTGAAAATGTCTGGGAGCGGAGAGGACTAAGCCTTACCACCAAGCTGAAGGTCTACCATGCAGTGGTACTAACCACTCTCCTCTACGCCAGTGAGACCTGGACTGTCTACAGCAGACACGCCAAACTGCTCAACCATTTTCACCTCAGCTGTCTCCGCAGACTCCTGCACATCAAGTGGCAGGACAAAGTCCCAGACACTGAGGTCTTGGAAAGGGCCACAGTCCCAGCATCTACACTCTCCTTCAGAAATCCCGAGCCAGATGGGCTGGCGACATCATCAGAATGCCAGATAGTCGACTGCCGAAACAACTGCTGTACGGAGAACTGAGTCAGGGCAAGCGAAAAGTTGAGGGGCAGAAGAAACGTTTCAAGGACTGCCTTAAAGTGTCCCTCAAAGGCCTGAACATCAACCTCAACACCTGGGAGTCGCTTGCCCTGGACCGCCCAGTCTGGCGAAGCAGCATGACAAAGGGTGCATGTACATCAGAGAAGAGACGCACAGCAGACGCTGAGAGAAAGCGAGCCGCGCGCAAGGCCAGAGCTACCTCCACCTCCACTGTAGCACCCACCCACATGTGTCCCACATGTGGGCGTTCCTTCCGGGCCCAGATCGGCCTCACCAGCCACCTGCGGACCCACACTCAGCGATCTTTCATCTGAGATTGAAGTCATGGCCATCTTCGAAATCGAAGGACGAACAACAACAACAAATCACTGTTGTGGTACGTAATACCTGTGTTTAATAATGTAACAAAAAAAATAGTTGACGTACAAGTAATGGCATCTAATGTGGTAAAAGCAGTGTAGATACATGTTATTGTATTTAATGTGGTCAAAGTAGTTTACGTACATGTTATCGCATCTAATATGGATGGAGTCATTGATGCTCGTGTTACCCGCGCCTAATATGGTAAACATTATTTAGGTATTATGTCATTGCATCTGATGCGGTAAAAGAACATGAGGTTCATGTTATCTTATGTAATGGAGCAAAGTATTTGTAGGTATATATTGTTCCATCTGGTGTTGTAAAAGCAGTTGACGTTCAAGTTATCGCATCTTCTCAGTATGGCAAAGTGTTTTAGGTACAGGGTACCTGCGTCTCATGCGGTATTGTTGAGGACATTTTGCCTGTGTCTGAAGAGGCAGAAGTAGATGAGGTACATGGTAGCAACATCTGTGGTGGTAGAAGCAGCTGAGGTACAAGGTACATGTACTGAATGTGATAGAAGTGTTCAAGGTGCATGCTACCTTGTCTAATGAGGGGCAAATAGTGAAGGTACATACTGCCTCCGTCTGAAAAGGCACAAGTAGTTGAGGTAACATGTACCTTGTATCTATTGTAGTAGATGGAGTTGCGGTACAAATTATCTTGTTTAGTATGGTAGAAGTGATTGAGATATATGTTACTTTGTCCCAGGTCATAAAGTAGCTAAAACACATGGACCAGAGCTGAAATAAAAAAAAAAAACACTCACGAAAGTGATCTTGGTGAGTTTTAGGAGAAAGAAGGAAACAAGTGACCGCGAACAAGAACATGCAAAGACAAGAACAGACCAACGGATGAAGGAAGCAAGACAGAAAGAAGACAGGAAAGAAAGACAGAAAGAAGAAAGGCGGAAACAAACAGAAACATTGAAAAGGTGAAAATTATGAACAATGATAGTCAAACTTTTACTCCAAATCCGGACAGGATACAAGGAAATCCCAGAAAAGAAACAAAACAAAACAAACAAACAAACAAACAAAAACACCATTCGATGCTTGTGATCATATATGGTAATATGACACAGAACTATACAATTGTTCAAAGCATCACTCACTTGTACCAAAAACAGTGAGTGAAAATGAAGATTGTACAGTTATCAAACACAGAGGAAAACGTACAGAAAGAAAGAAAAGAAAAAAAGGTGATATGTGAATACTCAACTAAACATCATGAAACTGTTACAATTAATCATGCTATTTTCATATTGATTTAGTCGTTTCTCATAAATTATTTACATAGATTTTTTACAAGTAAGGAGACTGTCAATGTCACTATGAAGAAAAAGAAAAAACAACGGATATAAAGATGGCTTTTCTTAAAATGACAAAGCACGAGGAACAAAGAATATAAAACATAACAAATAAAGCTGGCGAAGAAAAGGATTTATCAGCTAGTTTCAAAGGGAAAAAGAAAAATATAAGGAGAGAAATTGATAAGATCTAAAGTGAAAAGGATAGAAGAAGGAGAAAAGGTAACAACAAACTTTTGTAATTTGGAGAAAGGCACTTCGTAAACAAAAGTATGAGAATCCTAGTTTATCCGAACGGAGAAATAAAAACAGAAATAAATGTTTTTTTTATGACCTTAAGATACATGCGATGTAACGATGTCATTAATGAACATTCAACATCATCGCAGAAACAGACAGATTCGTAAGAAGGGTGTATAAGCATAGAAGGAGAGACCAACGCAAGAGACAGATGAAAAAACGGAAAAAAACGGCTCGGATATGGATAACTTTCAAGCTGAGTTTAATACATTCCTTTGGGGGAAAAAATGGGAACATTCGCTGTATGTGCTCTGCAGCAATTTGAGGAAGGAAAAGTTTCAATCATGCCAGAGCAGGGATTTTGAAGTTGTAGATAGCACGATCAAGTATGAAAATTGGAACGAATGGGGGAGTTTATTGCATTTCATATTTTCTTGACATCGGGTCAATCCTAGCATGTAATATATTCAGAAGAAGACATGTTTTCTGGCTCTCAACAGTCCTAAATTATCCATTGGGAAATGTGAGCAAAACTGGAGTTATCAGATAATTTAACACATGTCTTTGGGTACTAAGCTACATTGTGATATCGTAACCATTGACAACAACCCTTCAGCTTCTGCCTAAAGTGGGACAAACCAGGAAGAGAAATTCTGTTAAAACAAATATTCAGTAAACAGCATAAATTACAACATATCAGATCATCATGCTTACAGACACATATTCTCCACAGCAGTCTCAGGAAAACTGCTGGACCGAAAGAAATGAATATTGCAGATAATCACTTCTTTGATATCGGTAGGAATATATAAGAGTAGTCTTCAATGTGTGCTCCGGACATATGCAGCAAACCAAATCATTTGTTTTCTAAAGATTGAGATTTATTGAAGAGTTCTCAAAAACAAAATGTATAACATGCACAGTTATAAAAAATAGACCAAACTACATGTTATTTGCTACTGAAAACAATATGCTTACGGCCATATGTTAGATTTGTTGATATTCTTTGGTAAGATAGGTTTTTACAAACGTAAATTTCAAATCATACTTTCTTCAAGATATGAAGCAGAACAACACAAAGCCAAAGTGTTTTCAGAATACATGAATACTACAAAAACTGGATGCCATATGAATTGTTGTTCAGAAACACACGTTCAAAGTGACGTTAACAAGAGAACAGTTCAGTGTAACATAGCTGTAATATTTCAGGACTGTTAAGTTTCTCCCCATTCATTAATTTGAAAATTTAATTACTATAGTTTGTTTGCTGACTGAGTGTGAATTGTGTGTGTGTGTGTGTGTGTGTCCGTGCGTGCGTGCGTACGCGTGCGTGCGTGCGTGCGTGCGTGTGTGTGTGTGTGTGTGTGTGTGTGTGTGCGTGCGTGCGTGTGTGTGTATGTGAGTGTGTGTGTGTGTGTGCGTGCGTGCGTGCGTGCGTGTGTGTGTGTGTGTTGTGTGTGTGGTGTTTGTGTACGAGAGAGAGAGAGAGAGAGAGAGAGAGAGAGAGAGAGAGTGTGTGTGTGTGTGTGTTCATGTTGCACTTACTGTAATCTGCAAAATGTTAAAACATTAAAGGTTACATTTACATTTCACAAACATCCCGAGAATCTAGAGATATTTACTTTACTCTGATAATGGACCTACTTCAATCTGTAAAACATTCATTTCAAACCTATAGTTTCCCCATTCCTCCTTGTAAAAAGATCTCTTGCAATTTTTACTCTAAAACATTCATTTAAACGTATTCGTTGCACTCTGTTGAATTTTCACATGTTAAAGAAACTTACTCGATCCTTTGTAACTGCACGGCCTTCATTTAAAATCTGCTTTCCTTGCTACAACTTATCACATAGCTGATTGTTTACCTAAGCTAACATTGTATCGGCTCTGGTACTTATATGACATTTATTTAAAAACATTACTTTGCCAGTTGTACTCCAGATAATACTAGATAGTACTCACTTACAGCCGATGTTCTAACCACTGTAGTTTGTAAAATGTCTCCAAAAAACTTATCATACAGGCTCAACTCTGTACATTTTCATGAAAAAGCATTGTGTCACTGCAATCTGTACACATCCACTGCAGACTGTACACAATCCACTGCAGACTGTACACATCCACTGCAGACTGTACACAATCCACTGCAGACTGTACACAATCCACTGCAGACTGTACACAATCCACTGCGGACTGTACACATCCACTGCAGTCTGTACACAATCCACTGCAGACTGTACACAATACACTGTAGTCTGTACACAATCCACTGCCGTCTGTGCAGCGTTTACTGACAGTATCTTCACTGTACAACGTTATGGATTTCTCGTAAATGTAATTATCTAAGTACTATATCTAATAAATCTCTCAAGTAACTATGAAATTGTGATCCCTAAATCATTTATCAAAAGCTGATATTGCATACACTGCATCCTGTAAACCATTTACATGAAACCGAAATTGTCCACACTAATTCTGCAAACAATTCTCATGAACCTGAAATTGTGCACACTCTCTGATTCACGACCAAACGAAAACAAAATAGTAGGACCACAGGTACAGAGCTTTTGAAGGCAAACACTCCACATGATTTCTTTACATTTCAACACTAGCAAACACATTTTGCAACAGACTTGTGGAAGGTGTCACCGTCGATTACAGACCAACCTTGCATAGCAAATGACTACAGGGGTGCTTCCTCATTATTGACCAACCTTGCATAGCAAATGACTAAATGGGTGCTTCCTCATTCAAGATGTTGCACAGTCGATTTTCTTCTCTCTTTGTTTTGCCAGAGGGGACTCCAGTACCTTCGCAAATCCCACGATCTCAATGCACCCCTACACATCTAAGACCAAATATCCATGTCTTCCGCCTCGTCAGCGAGTGAGGACCATGATCGTGTGATGTCCGTGTAGTCAAGCATGTTGGAGCTGTCATGCTTGGCTCGCCACAGGATGAACTTGCGGAATTCAAAGTACTGCTCCACTGCGTCCCGTCCCTCCGCTGTGTCCTCCTGCAGCCAGCTGACCGTCACCTGGTTGGGTAACATCGCCTCCTGGATTTCGTACACCAGCTGGAAACAAAGCACCGCTGAGATCTGCATCCTTTGTCAATGCAGTCAGACACACATGATTATCCCCACAACACAAAATTTAGTGTGAACTTCATTCTAACGTTGCACATCTCCACGCACTTGTTTCGTGTTTAAAAAATAGATATGTT
>JAMYXO010003828.1:15000-18991 GCA_033310375.1 Conus canariensis | reverse complement strand
CGAATTACAGGTTCTACCACATCAACGCCATCTGTGCAAGCTTTGGAGAGTCACGATCACGTGCATTACCTGTGTTTCACCTAGTTTCAGATTGTAACGCAACCTCTGCCTCTAATGGCAGGGGCACGAAGTCTGCTTGGCACGCTTGGCAGGTCACTTTTGGCCAATTATCCCTTCCAGAAGCTGGATGTTGACGATAATGCTTTTAAGAAATTGGAGAGACAGTCATTCTGTAAGACAAAACTAGCCCCCTAGACTCTGTCAATGAGATAAGAAAGGAACTCTTCTGTCAGAAGAATCGGGCAATGGACAAACTGCCACCCGCCAAAGATGCACCACTCCAGCATGGCCGGCGTGCAGTGTATCAAGCAGGAATCTAGACAACCAGCACACAAACATAGCAAGTGGTTCCTTCGCCCCAAGATTTTGTTGATCGAAGATATCGGAGACATGGGAACCAGTTCGGGCGACAATTCCAATGGTTTCCAGAGCGCTCAGAGAGCTGATCAAATGTTCATGCAATGGTGAGTGCTCAGACTGCACATGTGCTAAAGCGAACCTGGACTGTTCACCACTTTGCAAGAGCAAATACTGAAAAGGTTGTGATCATATACAAAACCAGTACATCAGTACATAGTCCAAACAAACAGTGCAGCAATGTTAACCGGCATACATAAATCTATACATTTATACATGTTAATACATATATAAAGCAAACCGATGTACATGTATAAATACGAACAACATGTGCGAGCACACACACACACACACACACACACAACACACACACACACACACACACACACACACACACACACACACCCGTCTGAACCAATGTTCTAACAGTATGCGCGAGCACGCGCGCGTGTGTATGTGTGTGTGTGTGTGTGTGTGTGTGTGTGTGTGTGCGTGTGCGTGTGCGTGTGCGCGCGCGCTCGTGAGCGGCGCCCATGTGTGTGTGTCGATGTATGCAGAGTGTGCGGACATGTGCGTGTGTGAAGTGTATGCGTGTGGATCTGTGAGCTTGTATGAGCATGCTCCTGCATGCATGCTTGCGTGTGCATGTTCTTCATACACGGTTATGTATGTACGCCTGTGTATATGGGTGTAAAAGCATGTGTGTGTACGTGTACTTGTTGTGCGTGTTTTGTACTCACGCGCGTGTGCATTTGTGTGTGTACGCGTGCGTGGTAGTGTTTGTGTGTGTGTGTGGTGTGTGTGTGTGTGTGTGGTGTGTGTGTGTATGTGTGTGTGTGCGGCGGCGTGCGGTCGGCGTGTGTGTGTGTGTGTGTGTGTGTGTGTGTGTTGTGTGTTGTTGTTTGTTGTTGTTCTTCTTCTTTCTTCTTCTTCTTCTTCTTCTTCTTCTCTGTTTTACGTCTTTCCACATTACGTGATATTAGACGAAAAAAAAAAAAAAAAGGGGGGGGGGGGGGGTAAAAAAAGGTTAACACTATGAGGTAAAATAATTAACTTATCTACAGCAGTAACACAAAAGTACAAAATCCACTTAATCAAAGATTGAAAAACAAAAAAACAAACAAAACAAAAATCCCACACAAAAAAACCTGAAACATGTAACTCTTCTGTCTCATCTCACCACTGACTGTTATATGTTATAAATATTTGCCAACTGGACTTTTAGCTAAGTGCAAAACGAAAAGATACGTTTCACTTGCTGACAGTGACCGGAAAACATTTTGACTAGGCAGTACAGACGTATTTGGAATGAATTTTTTCATTAAGTTACACAAAAGAATGTGATCAGTTGATATGCTATGACCACATATACAATATATATTTTTGACATACTTTGTTTTAAAACAATCCAATTTCCATCTACAGATCAAGGAACTTATCTGTCGTCTACGATAAATGTTTTGATCGTACTTACTTAACATTTCATGAATA
Organism: Conus canariensis; assembly: GCA_033310375.1. Taxonomy (NCBI): domain Eukaryota; kingdom Metazoa; phylum Mollusca; class Gastropoda; order Neogastropoda; family Conidae; genus Conus; species Conus canariensis. The sequence continues at coordinate 17,083 of JAMYXO010003828.1, read as the reverse complement.
CTTCTCATTTCATCGCGTAAACCAAAACACCCAGTTTCTCTTTCTATCAAATGAAAATTAGAAAATTGTACTTCTTCTGCCGAAGTATAGCACTCTTGCATTGACATAGAGAAGTTCAAAAAATGCTCCTCTCGTTGCCAGAACATCAACCTTTTCATTATAGTATAACCCACAGTGGGAGGGCACCCAAAGAAATGTTATTTCAGTGTCTCTGACTGAGAGGAAGTGTACTAAATTATTTATTTCAGTGATCATCTCAGGTCGAACTTTTAATCTAAAATTCTTCATTGCAGTAAGAACTGACTTGGAATCTACGCATAAAACAACATTAAATAAATTTTGAGGGTAATCAACAACAAACTTTAAAGCCATAATTATAGCAGTTAACTCAGCAGTGAATATAGATTTGTTTTTTTTCCAAGATAATAGGACTTTTCTTCGTTAAGACCTTGGATAATGTATGCTGCACCTGCATGTTCATTGATTAGTGATCCATCAGTGTATATCTTAAAATGGTTAGAATAGTGATCATGCAAATGCATTTTGATATTGGATAATAACAAATTAGTATTTTCAGCCTTTGTTAAATCTGTATGACCAATATCAAAATGTGCTCGTATTAGTTTCCATGGGGGGATATGACACACAATAGATCTTTTTGCAATAGATGTTAGTTTGATATCTGAGGATTCTAAAATCGAGGAAGTATATGTTCTTAGAGTCGTTTGAGATGATATATTTTCAGCCCTTTTGGGAAAATCAATGTCCGATTTAATATTTATTTCAGGGCCTATATTGTTGTCTATAACAGAACTTCTTATAACAAATTTAGTGCATGCAAGATAGTCAAAATGTGTTCCACTCGCTCCAGACAAAACTACTGGGCCGATCTTTCTGAAAATTTGTAGGTATGTTCATTATGGGCCACGGATGATGCCCGACGTTTTAGTTTACCGCTATAGCCGTTACTAACGGCTGTAACGGCCTATAACGGTTTTTCTTCAGGTTTGTGTTTGTCAGCGAAGGAGTGCGTGTCCGCTTGCATACGTTTTCGTATGTGTGTGTATATATGTGTGTGTATGTGTACTTGACCATCTGTGTGTGTGTGTGCGGTGTGTGGTGTGTGTGTGTGTGTGTGTGTGTGTGTGTGTGTGTGTGTGTGTGTGTGTGTGGCGTGCGCGCGCGAATGAGAGAGGGAGAGTTGGAGAGACGTTTTGGGAGAGGAGAGAGAGAGAGAGAGAGAGAGAGAGAGAGAGAGAGAGAGAGGTGTGTGTGTGTGTGTGTGTGTGTGGGTGTGTGTGTGTGTGTGTGATAGTGCGTGTTCGTGTGCGTTCATTGACTCCCGAATCACTCTTCACACCACACACACACACACACACACACAACACACACACACACGCGCGCGCGCGCAGCGCGCGCGCGCGCGTTCCTTTTGACACTCGCAGATCTTCAAAGAGGATTTCTCCCCGTCGCATTTTCTCTCTGTCAAAAAGTCTGAGCGTGAACAGAGAAAACTCAAAGAAGTGTCTGGACATGCAAAATACACGCAAACAGACATGTTTCAATTATTTCGGTCGTGTGTATTTGACAAAAAGATGCTGGGTTTTTCTAGAGGGTGTTAGGGAAGGGGAGGGGGGGGGGTCCATACACTTTAAATTTGCCAGTTAGATCTCTCCCCCACCCGCCCCCCGCACCCCTTTCCATTCCCCACACCTCTCCTTTCTACGATCTCTTGCTTCATTGGCAAGGCTGGCATTTTTTTCCATCATCAGCTTGTCAACTCTGCGCGCCCAGCTCTGAAAATTGTAATCCATAGAATATCTGTTCTGGCAGTACAAAAACTCCTATGTGATTTCATGACTCTCTCTCTCTCTCTCTCTCTCCTCCTCTCTCTCTCTCTCTCTTGTACGTTCTGTCTTTCTTTCTCTGTGTATGTATGCGCGCGCGGGCGTTTGCATATATATATATATATATATATATATATATATATATATATATATATTATATACTAGTCACAACAAGTTAAGGGCCATCTCACAACAACACCATCAAAGACAGAAATGGCACAGACGAGGCAATTTAA
>JAMYXO010003828.1:0-2500 GCA_033310375.1 Conus canariensis | reverse complement strand
AGGTGTAATAGAAAAAATTTTCCCTTTTTTAAAGGAGGGGGCAGTTTTTTTTTCAGTTTTGAAGGCATGAAAAGGTTAAATACCCGTTTGATTTTTCCCCATTTTTTTTTTTCAAGAGGAGATGAGAGGGAAAGGCCGAGAGAGAGGCGAGAGGAGAGGGAGAAGGAGAGAGAGAGAAAAAAGGGGGGGAGACAGGACGAGAGGGAAAAAACAGAAAAAAGGGGTTTTCCCCCGGCCCCCCGTTTGGGGCCCCGGTAGAGGGGGGGGTTGAAGGTTAAAGGTTCGAACATCCCCGGGTTTTTTTGGGTGCGGGGGGTAACCCCTTTTGGGAAATTTTCCCTTGTTTTGACTTTTTAAAAAAAAAATTTTTCCCCAAAATGAGATATAACTGAGGTTCCGTGAGCGTAAAAAGCTTTTTGTCTGCACAAAAAAAAAAAATACTAAACAATTTGGGGGAAAAAAAAAGGGCCCCAGTTCGGGCGTTACTATTGGGGGGGGAAAAATGGGAAGAATAAAGGATGAAAAATGAATGAGGATATGAAAAAATTTTTTAGGGGGTTTTAAACGACTGACTGTCGGGCAGGCGTTTTAAAAGTCGGCCCCAGGGGGGGGGGACCCCTTTTGAGTACAAAAAAGGGGGGATCGTTTTTTTTAAAAATTTTTACGGGGGCAGTGGGCTAGTCAATGGGGGGCCCCCCCAATCCGTTGGAGTTTCGAAATTTTTTAGTTAACCCCCCGGGGAAAAGAATTATGAAAAAGGGGGGGAAATTTAATTCGGATGGCATGGTATTAAAACCCAAAGTTTTGGTTTATTGACCGGCAGATGAAAAAAGACCTTATGAAATGTAATAAAATTTAAAAAATGTAAATAAATAAAAATAAGTATTGAAAGAAGAGGAAAAGTAGTAAAAATTTTTTTTAAAAAACCCCAAAAAAGTTTAAAAAGTGAATAAATAGATTTTTTTCCCTGTTAAAAAAACCCCAGATCTCAATGAATCTCCCCCAATAAAAATTGTTGCTTTGAACGAGCATTGATCGCCCAGTTGGGGTCACCCTTTTTTGCTATCAGCAGTTGATGGGTTGGCAAAGTTTGTAAAAAAATTTTCCCCAAATCAAAATTTCACCCGCGAAACCCCCGCCCCTCCCCCCCCGAAATAAAGACGTGAATTGTTCCAAAAAATTTTGATATTTTTTTAAAAGGGGAAATTACTCTTTGTTCATTGAAAAGAAAACTTCGACGATTTTTAAAAAAAAAAAAATTGGGGGGTTTATATAAAAAGTAACAGAGTAGAGGACGGGAGACAAAGACAGAGACAGACAGAGGGGGGGAAAAAGGTGATTGAGGTGTCTTTTAAAAAAAAAAACAGGATTTATGAAAGCCCCGTGTGCGAACTTGTGGTGTTTATGGTGAGTGGGACAGTGTGGGGGTTGTGGGGTGTTTTGGGGGGGTTTTGTGGTGTGTGTGGGTGTGTTTGTGTGTGGTGTGCCTGTGGCGCGTTGGGGGGGGTTTTTAAAAGGAGAGCATCGGAAAAAGGGGGGGAAAGAAGAGTTTTTTAATGCAGAACGCGCGGTTTGGTGTGTGTGTGTGTGGTGTGGCCGTGTGGTGGTGGTGCGTGTGTGTGTTGTGGGGCGGCGCCCCAACACGCAACACCCCCCACACACAACACCAAAAAATGCTTGCATGATGACCCCAAAAAAAGGGGGCCCAAAAGACCACGAAAGGGGCTAATTCTCGGGGAAAAAAAGGGGGGGGAAAACGTAGGGGTCGGCAGAGGGGGGTTTTTTGATGAATCAGCAAAAATTTTCCCAAAAAGCTGGGGGGAATTTTTTTTGTGTGTTATCTATCTATTTATCATCTATTTTTTAAAAAACCCCAAGTTGAAAATTTAAGTAGTGGGGGAAATTTTTTGAGGTAACAATTTTAGTCATTTAGTAATGACTTAAAAAAGATTTGAAATTTTTAAAAAAAAAAAAAGGGAAGATAGAAAGGGGGGGGTATATATCATAATATAAACCCCCCTTATAGCTCCCCTGAGGGAAATGCAACCCCCCCAAAAGGCTTTTTATTTTTGTTTGCCTGTTTAGGGCCCTTTTTTCCCCGCTGGATCGGATCATAGGGAGACATTTTTTTTTGGGGTTTTCCTTGCTCTTGGGTAAATGGGGGAAACCCCCAGGCCCATAATTCTGTGGTGTTTTCCCCAAAAGAGTTAAAAAGGAATGCCACCCCCCGAAGCAGAGCGAAGGGTAGAAAAATGGAACAAAACAAAAGTATATATTTTTTTTTTTTTGGGGCCCCCTTTTTTTTTTAAATTTGTAATCTGTTGGTACTGCTATGATAGTAATAGTAAAAAGGGAATTTTAATACGGGTTAAAAACGGAACTGTTTTTTTTAAAAAAAAATTTTTTAAATCTGTTTTTGTTTTTTTCCCCAAATCTAATTTTATGTGTTCTTGGAAAAACCGCCCCCTTTACGAAAAAAATTTTATGACATGATGCATGT
>JAMYXO010003827.1:12500-15000 GCA_033310375.1 Conus canariensis | reverse complement strand
CTGGAGATGAACTGCGTAAGTTCATAGAGACTCAGCAGAAGACTGAGAGAGATGAGATAAAGGATGAAGTATTGTACCGAACTTTCACTCACTTGAGTTCGGGGAAAACGAAGAAGCAGGTTGTCGTTCCTAGGCAGCGCAGAAAGGCGGTGATGTCCGAAAATCATGTGACGTCAGCCTCGGGCCATCTCGGTAGAAAGGCCACACAAAAGGTTGTGACGCGGGAATACTACTGGCCCGGTATCCTAGGTGATATCAGGCGTTTCTGTTCACATTGCAACACATGTCGCGGGGTACGACAACGTGGGTTAGAGAGTGAAGAAAGAGTGACGGGACCGTAGGCCAAAATAAAATGGTCGGGCGAAAAGTCGGGTTGTGGGTGCATGTGTCTTTTGTAGTGTCGTGTATGCGTGACGTAGTTGGTTGCCGGCCACGTGTATGAAGAGAAAGGGAGAGAATTTCCATAGAAACATAATGTTTATCTACATATGGCCACACGACTTTGAGCTGGTGGAAGTTTCAGACTGGTGTTGAGATTTGCTTGGTTTTTAGTGTGTATGTATTGATTTTTCTCTAATTTTGTTGCAAAATAAATCTTGCGTGCGTTCTGTGGTGTAAGGAGGCTTATGAGAGGCCTAGATTAGAGTTGGTTTAAATGAGAGAATTGTGAGAGTTTCAGCTCCTTGAATGTGTTTTAGCCAATGCAGGGCATTGTCTTGAAGTGGGGGGAATTTGTCAAGTGCGTGAAACCTCTCACAAAAGGCATTAAACGCTTAGAGGCAAAAGGGGCGTTGTACATAGTATACAAATAGGTAATAGAACCATTAACAAGTATGCCTTACCCATCGCACACGGTCGAACTGTGTCAAGGAGGACGAAGCGGTCAGGTAACAGATGGCACCTAAGGTAGTGAGGAGTTCGGACCTGCCCGACAGCGAAAGGGGAGAGGAACATAACCACTAGGACCTCGGTGCACCAAGTGAGTGCTAAATACTCAGTCAGCTGAGGTTCTTTTGTAAACAGTCAGTGAAGAGCAGGAGTCTTGGACTCGTTCGGATGGTATTGCCGTGGGTCACTGGGTTGGTTCTATTGTCAGGCTGGTTGAACGCGCGTGGATGTTGTTATCGTAGCCCTCTTTAAGATAATTACTGTGTTAAAGTGGCCTCCGAAGTCGGCGGGAATTTTCGATGTCCATCTGGTGCCAAGTGTTTGTTTGCTAATCAATCAGGTAGGGATGTGTGTAAATGCAGATGTGTGGAGAATGTAGCGAATGGAGAATTCACAGCACTTGTGAACTAGGGGTTTGAGAAGCAGCATGGACAAAGGCATGGCCCGAAGGGGAATCCTTTGTTTCCATTCCTATATAAAGTGAGGGAGAACAACGAGAAGGGAAGAACACCAGGAGAGAGAGAGAGAAGGCAGAGGAGAGAGAGAGAGAGAAGAGAGAAGGGTGGGCAGGACAGAGAACGGGTCGAGAGAAACGTGGTCTGGGAGATAGAAGAGACAGCAAAGTCTTAGGGAAAAGACAAGCTGGAAGAGAAGAAAACTAAGTTTGAAGCCCAGAGGTGGGTGAAGACAGACAAACTGAAATTGAACCCAGAGGTGGGTGAAAGAGACGAAGAAGAAGAGTTCTACGTCGAGATCCCAGAGACGACCACGAAGACCCAGTCCTGAAACCTGGAGCCAGTCAACCAAGGGCCTCACCATCAAGCAGTGCTGAAGAAGACGTGAAGAGACTTTTCAAGAACTGTGGTGTGGTGTGAAAGCGTGGTTGTGTGTGTGAAAACCTGGCCAGGTAAGAAGTCATTTTTATTATAACCCGGGATTAGGAAGTATTGATCTTTTATGTGTTGATTTGTTCATTTTGTGTAATTGGATTTTTCATGTTTGATTATAAGTAGCATAGAAATTGTATTTCTTGTGCTCAGTCGTGTTAGAAGGGAAACGAATGCGTGACATCCCATTCCCAGAGAGAGGTGAATGTTTGGTGGGCGCATGAGTGTGCATATGCGTGTACGAGTGCAAAGATAACCTTGGTGTGTTAAACCTGACTAATAATACATCAACTTAGTGCACTTAAGCAATACCATCACGATTTCCCCCGTCCTGGACAGAGTGCAAGAAGGTTTTTTTTTTTTTAAATTTTTCTTTTAGTCTCAACTCCCGTTCCCAACTTGTGGCATTGCTTCGAAGCCTATGCACCCCAAACCCCCATCCACCCCCTTCCCCACCCCACACCCCTCCACACATAACCGCACGTAGGTATTTCATGTGCAAAGATGTAGAGAGGAGGAGATCATCAGACCTACAGGAAGTGTTTAATGCCTTCTATGAATGCTTCTATGAATGCCTTCTGTGAATGTCTATGAATGCCTACTATGAACGCACAGGAACTCCAATCAGGAAGAGATGAAAATTCTGCCCCCCCTCCCCCCCCTCCCCCCCCCCCCCCCCCCCCCCCCCCCCCCCCCACCCCCCCCCACACCGCCCCCCCCCCCCC
>JAMYXO010000382.1:0-49806 GCA_033310375.1 Conus canariensis | reverse complement strand
TTGAAAAATTACCCATTTTCTTTCAGAAAAAAACGCCCGGGGATGGGTATTTTCCCATTTTTAAATTATTTTGTTTAGTTTGTGACGGATTACCTATTTTATTTTTTCGTTGTAAAAAAACAGGTTCATTGCACCTCACAACTTTTAGGCGAAAACATTGGGGGAAAAAGTTTTTTGTGCTTTGAAAGTAGGGGTCCAAAAAAAAAGGGTTAATGTTTGAATTAAAAAAATTTACTTTTCCCGAAAAATTCAAAAGTTTTTAAGGAAAGGATACATTTCAACGCAATATTTACCCGTTTTGTTCGTTGTTTTATTTTTTTCAGCATGAAAGTTTCGAGCTTATATACTTTCGTATCTGGTAGTTTCAAACCCCCTTGTTGTACACTTTTTATGCCTTTTTTCTACTAATCTGCCCCCCTTTCCTTCCAAACAAATTGAAAACATAATTTTTGGGTTTTTGTACAAAATGGTCAGGTGGCAGGTAGCAAAACCCAAAAGATGTTTTGTTTAGTCAAAATTAGGATTTTAACACAGCTATCTCCTAGTTGGGAGTGATGATTTTTTTGTGACCAATTTTAATAACTTTTTAACCCTTGCAAATTTTTTCTTGTAGTTAATGTTTCAAACTATTTAAATCTTGAAAAAACCCCAGTTCCCAGTATTTTGAATTTGGGGGGTTTTCCATATCTTTTTCAGTGGGGGCAATACTTTTTTTTTGTTTTTTAAAAAATTCCTAACCAGATTGTTTGTGTTTTTCACATTTATACTGGGCCAAAAAATCTTGCTGAATCTGTCAAGGATTTTTATTGGATCGGTTAAATGATTCTCGTCCCCCTCATTGAAAAAATGTGTACCCTCTCAATCGAAAATTTTTTGTTCAAATTTTTTATCTTTATTCCCTTTATAGATTGTCTTTGATTATGATAGCAAAAATTTCCATGTACAGGAAAAACCCAATTTATGGGGGAAATAGGGTCTCCCCTTTTCTCCCAACCTCTTTCAATTTTTAAAACCCATTGGCAGTGTGCCTTTTATCCCTTAACAGTTGATTGTTTGTTTTTGTAAAAATTTTAAAAACCCAAACGGCAAAACCTTTTTCCAAAAACCAATGTTTTAAAAAAATTTTTAAACTAACACTCCAATCCAGTGGGCAAGGGCCCTTTTTCCCAAAATCAATACTAAGTAGTCCCCGGGAAAGATTTTTCATCTGTAATTTTTAAAATCAAATCATTTTTTTAATTAATAATTTTTCCCCTATTTTCTATTAGTTATGCCCCCCCGTCGGACCCTCTTTTTTAAAAGGGGTTTTGGTGGCTTTCTTAATTCTTTTGGGAAAATTACACGAAGACCCTTTTTTGGAAATTTTAACCATTAAAGAAGGATATAGGTCCCTTTTTTTAAAAAATTTCCTTGGGTTTTAATCGTTTTTTGGGTTTCAGATAATTACCCCTTCTTTTTGGATTGTAAAAGTTCTCAGTTTTTAAAATTTGCTTCTTTTTGGGCCTTTCACCCCAAGGGTCCCCGGTTTTTTCCAAAAAAGAATTTTAAAAGAATTTTTACCTTTAAACCCATTTTGTGCCAGGGTTTTTTACCTTTTTCTTTTTTTTCAAAAACCGCGGTAGCTTCCTCTAAAGTTTTAAAACCACCCAACATCGTTCCTGTTTTGTGTTAATTTGGGGATTTCATTAAACCCAAGTTTTTAAAATGCACAATTTTTTTCCACCCTTTTCCCCCTGTACAAATTCTCTTTAGAATTTTTCCTTCTTTTAAGATTTCTTTGGGGTCGTCTCTTATCCTTATCCTTAGTTATAAGTTTTGCCCATTTTTTTTGCTAATGTGGGTTTTTTTCCAAGGAATACGGGGAAAATATTTGGATTTTTTTTCACCTTCGGGAAAACCCTTTGGCTTTTGTTTTAAAGGGTAAAACCTTTTTCCTTTTCTGTATCTCAAATTTTTCTCAATTTCTTAAATTTTTTCCCCTGTATATTTTTTTTCATGAGTTTCTGTTTTTTTGGGTTTCCATCTTTTCCAGAGTTTGAAAAATCTTTCTGATTTCCCTTTTTCCCGTTTCTGTAGTTTTTTTTTTCCCTTGGGGGAGAGATGTTCACCCGATGTCGACGAGGCGTGTTTTTGCGAGCTCGGGGGTTTTTTTTGTTTGTTTTTTTTTTCCCGGCCCAAGTATTGCGTTTAGTGCTTTTTTTATATTTGGGTGCTCCTAGGTAATGCCCCAGTCTTGCAAAATTGTGAATTTTTAATGATGGTTTGTGGTGGGACTTTTTAGTTTTGGTGCTTTGTTTTGGTTTTTTTGGGTTTTGTTTATTTGAAGTTTTTTCTAAAGGGGGGGTGCGCCTTGAAACGGTTTTTTTTTTTGGGCTTTTCCTTTTTTTTTTCCATTTGCAGTGATTTTGGGTGATTTTTAAAATTTTAACTCCAATCTAACGAACTCGGGGCCATTTTCGCGGTGTTTTTTTTTCTTTTGTCCCCCGCCCCCCCCCCAACCCCTCCCCCCCCCCCTTTTCCCCCTTTTTTTTTTCAAAAGGGGCGGTTTTAAACCGGGGGGGAAAGCCTTTTTTTTTCAAACTTTAAAGACTTTTTTTTGTTTTTTTTAAATTTTAAACCCCCCCAAGCGAAGATTTTTTTCCCCGATTTAGACGTTTGTTTGGCTGCCGAAAGAGTGTGTGGCAAGGAAACAGTAAATGGTGCGCAGTGAATCAAAGGTCTCAGGAGGATTCCCCCTTGACTCGAGCTGTTTAGGACTAACTTTTGATTAAAGGGGATTGTTTTTAAAGGGAAATGCATGTGTCTCTTTTTGACAAGAATCCTTAAATTTTGAGGGGAGCAATGGTTTTTTAAGTTCCCGTTAAAAAAAAATTTATTTCGATTTTCCCCGGTTTCTTTTGCCCAATGCCCGTACGAGAGTGCTCTTGTTAGATGGGATGTTTTTCCAGATTTTTTTCCCCCAAAGGAGAAGATAGGGACGGGAGGGAAAAAAAAGGCAAAACCCTTTTTGTTACAGGTCGACGCTTTGTCTTCTTTAACCCCCCTTTTGGGTAAATGGCCAGGTTTGTAAAGGTGGGTAGTTTCACGGCTCCCCTTACCAAAAAAGGAGCACCCCAAGGTGTCACGGGCCCGTGTGTTTCTAATGCCTGCAGTCAGGACACCACCAAACACCAGTGCCCAAAAATTGGTGCCCACCCGGGCCCTGCCTGCAGAGTGGTCCCCCAAGGTGGTGTTTTCCGGCCCTGGGGCCCCTTTTTCCCGGACCCCCCGGGTTTGAGTGGCCCTACCCTTGGGAAACCCAGAGGCTGTGCTCAGTTTTGACCCATACAGAAAGGTCAGCCCCTTTTTTCCATGGAGGGGGAAACCAGCGCCCAGGGGGATGAGCAGGTGGGGGGGTTTAAGTTTGTTGGAGGATGGAGAAGTTTTTTTTTGGAAGACTCTGTAAAGGGGGAGGTGGTTCCTAAAACCACAAAGGGATAAAATTTTTGCCACGGGAAAAAAGATTCTTTTCACCCTTCGCCGCGGAAAAATACCCGGCAATCCCGTGCGCGGGGAAGGACCAGCGTTCACCCCAGCCCCCGGTTTGGAAAGCGACGGAGGTGGGTTTGGACGGGGGATTCCCCTTGTCAGGGGGCCGTGACGGGCCGAAGGTTTAAAATGCATTTTCATTGTTTTTTCCAAACGTTTTTTAAGGGTTTTCCCTAAGTGAATTTTTAAAATGTGGGTTACCCTTTGTTTGGGCCTTTTGACTTTTCCCAAAAAGGGAAAAATCCTTCTCAAAGAAAGTAAATGAAAACCAGTTTTAAAATTTCCGTTTATACCGTGAATTTTTGTTTTTTTAAATTTTAAAAAGTTTTTTTGGAAAAGAGAAGACCCCCACCCCCTTAAGAGTTTGTTTTAAATAAAAAGCAAAAAAACACTTTTATAGCCCCCTTCAGAGTTTACATATTTTTCTGGGTTTTTTACAAAAATGGGTTATCTTGCAGACAATTTATTGAATTTTTCTGTTTAAAAATAATAGAAGACCCCCCTTTCCTTTTTCATATCCCCTAATCCCGGGGACGGGTTTAGAGCCCCGAAATTGTTAAGTCTCCTTGTTTGGGTCTTCATCATTCCTTGTTTTAATATGTGCAAAAACAGAAAAAAAAAAAAAAAAAAAACATTTTTAAATTGGGGAAACCGGGGTCATAAGCAGGGGCATAAAATTAAACGTAATTTTCAACGGAAAAAAGTTAAAGTTTTGCTCGAGAAAACAAAAAAAAATTGCCGATTCTGGCTCCCCCACCTCCGCCAGCCCCAAAAACCGGGGTTTTTACCCGGTTTCGCTGCTGCTCGGCGGGGCGTCCAGAATAGGAAATTTTTATAGTTCTCTCTATAAGTAAAAAATTTTTTTAAAGAAATTCTTATACAATTCCCCTTAAGTTCTTAACAAGTCCCTTAAAAATAGTTTTTAAACAAACATACAAAATGTGTAGGATTATCTGTTTTTAACACTATTTAAAAAAAACTTTTGGATTTAAAGTTTTTCCCTTAATCCTTTTTTTTTCTTGATCAATAAACTTTCCAATTCTTCACGATAAAAAAAATTTTTCCCTTCAAATTAAAAAAAATTTCCCGGCCCCTCCCCAACCGGGCCGGGGAAAATTATAAAACCCGGTTTAATTTGGGGGTTTTGGTGGTGGGGGGGGAAGGGGGGAGGAAAGAGGGAATATGGGGGGGGGAAAGGGGAAAGAATTTTAAAATAGTTTTTTTTTAGGGTTTTTTTTTTTTTTTTTGGGGGAAACCCCCCTTCCCCTTTTAGTGGATTTTGAATTTGGGTTTCCCTTTTTCAAAGGGGCCCCCCAACCCAGGGACCCCAAAATTTTGGGGTTTTTTTTTTAGGGCTTTATACCCGGGGCCAGTGCCCCCGGGAAAAACAAAAAACATGGGGTTTTTACGGGCGTTTTAGCCGCCCCCAGTGACCCAGACAAAAAACAACCATGTGGTTTCGGGCGTTTATAGCCGCGCCAGTGACCCAGAAAACACAACACTGTGGTTTACGGGGTTTATGGGGCCCCCAGTGCCCCCGGACAAACAAAAACACAAAAAGGGGAAAAGGAGTCATGGGAGGGCGGGGAAAGGGGGCCCAAAAATTTTGGGCTTTTGCAATACCATGAAAAACAAAAATTTAAAAAAACTCCGCGGGGCAAAAATTTCAAATTTTATATATTTTAAGTTTAAAATTATATCCCCAAGCACACAGAAAGCTTTACTTTTTCTATGGTGTCTACTTCCCTTTGGGGTAAAGTTTTTTTTATTTTTGAAAAAACCAAAAATTAAAAAGCTAATTAACAAAGTGCATTTTCCCCTTATTTTTGGGTTCACACTTTTAAAATAAAAATTTTTATTTTAAATACTTTATTAGTTTTAAATTTTAAAAAATTTGCTGCTTTTAATTTTTAAAAAATTTGGGGAAAAAAAGGTTTTTTTTGGAGGGGGGGGGAATTTAGCCGCCAAAAATTTATAAAATGCCCCCGTGATGGTTTAACCCCCCGCACAAACGACGCCGGGGGGGAATTTGCCGTTTCTAAAATTTTTTATACAATGCTGCGGGGCCCGGCCCGCGGAAAAAGCCCCCCGGGCCCTCCGTTATGTGTAACTTGACACAAACCCAGGAAACAGTGCGACGTTTTGACTCGGAAAATTATCCCATTTGGGGTAAGCCGGGGCCCCAGGAAATTTGTTGACTTTTTTACTAAAAAAGGGCACCCCCAAAACCCTTCAGAAGTGAAGAGGGGGTTTTTCCCCGGGGAAAAGAATGTAAAATTTAAAATTGTGTTTTATAAAAAAAAAATTCGTCTTTAAGCGTTTGGGTTTCTTATTAAAGGGCGGCATCAGTTTTTTTCCCAATTTCTTTTTTAAATTTCTTAACAAGTTTTTTTTTCAAGTTTTTTTTTAAAGTTCTTAACAAGTAACATCAAGTTTTTAAAACAAGTCTTCATCAAGTTTTTTAACCAAGTCGTCATCAAGTCATCTTTAAAGTTCTTTTCAAGTCGTCTTTAAAGGTTCTTATAAGCGTCATCAAGTTTTATCAAGTCGCCCTTGATTTCGTCTTTCAAGTCGTTATCAAGTTCTTTTTTAAAGTATTTTTAAAATTATTTTTTAAAAAGTTCTTGAAATTTTTTAACTGCTTATCAAAGGGAAAAAAGGGAGTTTTGTTTTTGGGGCAGTTTTGGCAGGGTTTTTTGTTGGGGTTTGTTTTTTATTTGGCTGAGTTTTTTTTGGATTGCTTGGTTTTTGTTTGGCGTTTTTTTATATATTTTATAACCGTAAAAACCACCCCGCGGGAAAAGGGGACCCCAAAAAAGAAAAACTGTTTTAAATTTCCAATATTCCATGACGATTTTTTGGGGGTTGTAGGCCCCCCTGTTTTTGGGTTTAAATTAAACTTGTTCTTGTGTTTTTTCAGTTTGGCTGTGGAAACCAAAGGGCGTTGGCGGTGTTTTGTTTTAAAATTTGAGTTACATTTCTGTGGGGGGGAAACTTTTAATTTTTTTGTTTTTTCCCATCTGCTAATTTTTTTCCTGCTAAAAACCCCCCAGGATGAGGAGGTTTTTTTTTTTTTTTTTAAAAACTGGTCCCCTTTCCCCATCAGAAATTTTCTTTTCTGATTCTGCTGATTTTCTGGCTCGGTCTTTTGAAGGGAAAAACAAAAATCTATATGATTAAAAGTTTTTTAAACCCCATGTTTTATGGCGCAAAAATGTTCCAAATTGAAATTAGTTTCAACCTAGGCTTTTAAAAATGACTTTTTAAAAACGGGAAATCCTGTGTTAAATCAAAACATAAAATCTTGTTCGGGAATAATGGGCGCAAATCTACTAACTATTTTAGTGTAAAAAACTAAGAACAGTTTGTCCGCCTTTTTCCCCCCTTTTTGACCCCTTTGCGTTCATACCGTTGGGTTACTTTACAATGTCTTGTGGCGAATTTTTGAATCTGTTTTTTTGCTAAATTCTTTCCCCCAAAGGAAAGTTTTGTTTTCCACACGCCCCCAAAAAGAATACACCCTTTTTCCTTTTTGGGCCCGTTAAAAACCCTTGGCCCTCAACTTGATTATTTGTAATCAAAATTTCCCGGAACTTTTTAGGCTGCATTGCAGCTGTAGTAATTCGTCGCTGTTCATTTTTTTTTATTAATTAAAATTTTTTTTATTTTTTAAAAAATGAGCACCAAAAAAAAACTTTTTCCCCAACCCCCTTTTTATCCCATTTTGTTTTAATTGGAGGTCTAAGTGTAGGATACAACAATGCTTGGAAAAAGTTTGTTAAAAATTTAAAACCCCGCAGTTTCTTGGAAGCTAGATTTTGAAGATCAGAAAAGGGTTGATTGCTTTCATTAAAAGCTTCTTTTGGGGCCACGAAAGTTTTTCTAGTTAAGAAAGGGTTTTTAATTTCCAAAAAAATTTATAAATATTTTAAAAAAAAATACATTTAAAAATTTTTGCTTCACTCTTTAATGATGATAGGCGGCGCAGGGGTTCAACGCGCTTGCTTTCAGTGGAATTTAATTACGGTTTAGAAAACTACAAAAAAACGATGAGGGGAAAAAAAGGGAATAACAAGTATGGGGGCAACTGGGCCCCTCCCACAAGCCCATTTTGAAAAGAAAAAGAATGGAGAAGTTAGATTTTTTTAAAAGGGACAGACTTAAAAAAAGGGGGACATGCAGTTTTAACTTTTAAAAGTTGTTGACCAGGCAATAAAAGAATATTTTTGTAAAGGCAAAAAATTGGGAAACTTTGGCCCCCCCAAATTTAGGGGTTATTTTAAACCCTCGAAAAAAAAAAAAAAATAAAAAAAAAAAAAAAGAAAATATTTGGTTTATTGTTTTGGATGCCCGCTTTTGAATTTTGTTGCAAAAGTTTTGGGCCCTGAAAAAAAAAATGTAAAAAAAATTTTATTCCCCAAAAAGGTTTTTGGGAAAGGGGAATACGGGCAATTAAAAAGTTAAGCAAGCAGCGGGTGTCAGTGAAAAAACAGAAAAAAGAATGGTTACTAAACACAATTTGGCAAATTTATTACCAGCGCCTAAAAAAACAACAGAGACCACATTTTGGGTGAATTTTTAACCCCAAACGCCCCCCCAAACAAATGGATTTTTTTTTAAACCCATGATAAAATCAGACGAAAAAAAATTTAAGTACGCGCTTACAGTAAATTGATATAGCTTCAAGATACAAAGATGGGAAACCATTAACAAAAAAGAGTGCTTTGCTTTTTGCTGTCGCTTTTTAAAATGATAAAATAAACCCGGGGGCCCCTTTAAAAAACTTTTCCTCGCATGATTAAAGTTGAGGGAGGGAAAAGGGAATTTAAAGGTCAAGTAAATTAAATTATTGTTAAAAACTTTGGAGTTACCTTTTAAAAGAGGCTTTCCCGGGTGTTCACAGCCACGGGGTTTTGGGGTTGAAAACCTTTAACAACAGTTATCGGGAAAGGGACTTTTCTCCCCCGTACCCACAGAGAGCTGATTGACAATTCTGGGCAACACAGAAGGGGTTTAAAGAAGATCCCCTCGTTTTCGGGCAAGGGAATAATAAAGGGAATTTAAAGGTCAAAAAACCGGGTACAAGCAACCCCAAAAAACAAAAAAAAAAGGGTTGTTGAAGAGACGCCATTTCCCTAAAAGCAAACTATTACCCTTTTGGGTTTTTTAAAAGTGAGTTTCCTTTATTCACGGGAGAAGCGGAAGGGGCCACTCCCCATCAGGGCAACAGATCCGTTTGGAGGGGTTGATCCATTGAGAAAAAAAAAAAGGGGGGGAAAAAATGAATCCCCCCTTTGTATTATTTACGAAAAACTGAACACAAAAACAAACCCCCCCCCCGAAGGATTTTTTTGTGAAGGAAGAAATGCAGATAACCCCGCCAGACACAGTTCCATTTTTTTTTAAAGGCCCAAAATACTTTTTGATTTTAAAAAAGGAAAAGTTTCAAAAAAAATTATTTGCTTTATAGATTTTTTATTAAAACAAGGGATAAAAAATAAAATGCCAATAATCCAAAAAT
Organism: Conus canariensis; assembly: GCA_033310375.1. Lineage (NCBI taxonomy): Eukaryota > Metazoa > Mollusca > Gastropoda > Neogastropoda > Conidae > Conus > Conus canariensis. The sequence continues at coordinate 40,757 of JAMYXO010000382.1, read as the reverse complement.
TTTTTTTAAAAAAATTTCAAAAATTTTTGAAAAAAAACAACCACAAATAATCCAGCTATCTGGATAAAGAAATTACTGAGAAATTCTAATTGCGCATTGCCAATGTCCCCCGGGTCCCAAAAATTTGGTATGAAAAACCCCTGGTTTTAACAAATACTCTTTTTGGTTAGTGCGGTCAAGAGCCGTTTTTTTCAACTGTTGTTTAAATTCATGCAGATTAGACTTTAGTTTGAAATTGTCATGATGAAAAGTTTTTTTATTGAACAATGCTTCTTTGTATTTGGTCATGTGATATGTTTAAATTGCACAACATGCGAGATTTTCCCCTTTGGGTTTTTTTTAAATTAGTACTAGTTTGAATCCCGAGATTTTAATTTTGGGCCCTTAAACCCAAAAAAATCCTTGTTTCACACCACCAGAAAAATTCCCACCCTTCATTCTTTCCCCTTTAAAACCCTTCTTAAAAAAAACTGAATCCCAAAGGTGAATCTTTAGGGAAATTAGATGTGTCTTTACCATCCCGAAATCCCCTTTTTGTACTTCAAATTTCCCCAGGGTTCTTTATAGATATCTTCAGTAGGGATATCTATAACGAAGGAATTGTATCGGTGTACAGAACCCCTGGACTTGGTTTTAAAAGGGTTTTAAGTAGTCGAAAGAAATTCTAACATCAAAAAGCTTCGACAGTCTAAAACAGAAAAAACCCAATAAAAAGGGCTTACCCTTTTGGACTTTTTTTTTTTTTCATCATTATTCAAAAAGCTGATCAGGGAAATTTTGAAGTCTTAAATTTTTTGGTTTTTGAAGTAAACTTAATTGCATCGTTTTCTCTGGTAACCAATCGGGAATTTTTCCCGTTTGGGGGTTTTTTCCATAGTTTTTCCCAAAAACAGCGGGTTTTTTCCTCAACTTAAAAAAAGCTTTTTTAAAAAGATCTGGGGAAATTTAGTTCTGAGTTTCAGTGTTTTATAAATTTTTTGGTTTCATGAATGTTCTTGGGATAAAATGAAAATTATCCGATGAACTGCTGTTAATTTTTAAAAAAGTCTTAAAAAAAATTGGAGAAGTCGTTGCCCAGACATAATTTTTTTTGTCCGAAAAAATTAGGCAAAAGGGTTTAGGCGGTTCTGTCTTTTTGACCCCTTTGGGGTTTTCTCCCGAAATGGATTAGTCATTAGGTTTAAACTTTAAAGTTCATGAGGTTATTTTTAAATCAACTTCTAGAAAAAAGGGCCCGGTTTTTGATCGCTTCTGACTTAAAGGGCCTTTTTAAAAAAACTTTTGAAGGTCTTTGAGCCCTTTTTTGTGAAACTTTTTTAAAAGTTACGTAACGGTAGTGTTTTGACTCATAGCCCAAACCATACAGATTGTTTGTTTCTAAATACTTTAAGATAGTTAGTTTCCCTTACTTGGATCATAGTCTTCCAAATATTTATTGTTTGTTTACAGAAAGGGTGGGGACGCCTACAAATTTCCCGCCACGAAACCCTTTTTTCAATCCCCCGAAGCTTGGGGTAAGTCATTTTAGTGGGTTTAAATTTCTGTACACCAGTAAATTTTAAGAATGCTTTCCCAACTCATCCCGGGTGCGGGAAAATATAATGCGCAGGATCTGGGATTTATAATGTTTCATGCAGGTCTTTCTGTAATTTTCAAAGTTACCCGCCAACAAACAGGTATCCGCCATAAATGGGAATCATGTAGTCTCCCTTTTGTTTTAGGGGTCTAATTTTTCCCCACGTTTTTTAGATAAGAAAAATCGGGAAACACTGATGCCCTTTCCTCAAAGGGATACTAAAGAACGCACCTTTAGGGGGAAAAGGGCTTTTCTCTTAAAACCTTTCCCAACTTTTCCCCATGTACTCATAAGGTTTAAACCCCTTTTTTAAACCCAAGTGTTGGGGTCAAAATATTCTTCCGTTATTGGGCAGGGACTTTAAGGACATAGCCAGGGATTTTAAACTCCCTTTCAGGTGTTGTAGAGTCTTAAAAAAATTTAAATTTTTAAAGTAAAACCCACATGTACTTTTCTGATGATGCGAAATGCATGACACCCTAAAACGCTAGTTACTGCTTGCAATAAAAGATGAGGAATAAACCCTCGAAGTTATAAAAGAATATAGGAAGTCTCCAAGTCCTAGGATCAAATTTAGTTAAAGGGATTGCAATTTTTATGCGCTCCCTTCTCAAAATTTCCCCCGGGCTAATGTGATCGATCTCTTACTTTTGGGGGTTTTTGGTGTTAGTTTCAAAAACCCAAATCCAACAGTGAGGGTTTGATTTCATAGCGATCTTGGTCCTTCTGGGGTCACCCAAAGATCGGAATAGGCCCTGGGGATTATTAAAAACAGACTTTTTCAAACCCTTTTTGCATGCTTTTTAAAAAATGTTTTGCTGAATGTGGCCCCTTGTATAATTCTGGTTTGAATGTTCACCTTTGCCCTTGAAAACCCAATGAAGGCAAAGGGAAAAAAAATTGGTGGTTATTATTATAACTGTTTTTGGTAAATGTTTTGGGGGTGGCCTTCATAAGGAAAAAATTTAAGCGTTTCAAAGTCTGGGCCGTAAAACAACGTATGGAGCCCATCGGGAGTTTTTTGTAATTTTTTTAAAACAAACCCTTACTGCCTTCCCCTTGGCATTTTTTGTTCTGTTTTTGCGTCTACGGGACTGAGAAATTTTTACAGGTTGTTCGCCGCTTAAATAGGGACGGAATTCTTGTTAAACTTTTTTTCTACAAAATTTTTGGTTTGTGTCCTTTTTTTTGTAGTATGAACTAGAAATCTACTTTTGTGCGTTTTTTGGGTTTGGTGGGTGAAAACCCTTAAGGCTTTGAGGGGGGGGTTTTAAGTTAAATGGTCCGGGGGGGGTTTTCTCCTTTAAATGGATTTTTTTTTGACACTCTAATTGGTAGAGACCTGTTTTTAAAAACCGGGGAACCCTTTGGAGTTTTTTAAACAGTTTTTGTGGATTCTGTTTTTAAATGATCAATTTGGGTTACGGCCATGGGAAAAATTTAAAAGGCCCGTTAAATTTTAAGTTTTTTACCCCACGGAAAAATAGTTAGTAACTCCCTGCTTTTTTTTTAAAAAAGTGTACCCCAAAGCAAGAAGCACCAAAAAAAAATTTTTTTATCTGAATTCTTTATGTTCAGAAACCCCCTCTCTTTGAAACCCTAATTTGTTGGTAGGGGAAAATAAAAGACTTTCCTATAATTGACCCCGTATTTAGCCTGTTTTAATTTAATCTCAAATTTTTTTCCCCCTTTGAAAACCCCAGCCCTCTCTTTTTTGGCTGCTTCGAGGGGGGCCCGTTAAATGAGAAAAGAAGTTTTTGCCCAATCAGGGTTAAATATTATAAGAAAAAATGGGCCTTTGCTGTTTAGTTGAGCCCCGGGGCTTCTAGATTTTCTTCGCTTATTGTTATGTAATAATTAAAACAATTTACCTTCTTTAATGGGGGGGGTTTATTGCAAAAATAATTGGGGTTTTGGGAAAAATGCAACTAAACGCTTTCTAAACATTTTTTGGGTTTAAATTTAACTTCTTTTTTTGGGGAAACCTTCAAAGTTTTAAAAAAAACTCTCTTCGGGCATCAAAAAAAGAATCAAATCGGGTATTCCTTTTTGAGTTTTTTCTAACTAAAAATTTATTTTTTTTTTAAAATAAAAAAAATACTTGGGTCAAAATTTCTTTTCAACGGTCTTTTTGGTTTGGGGCCTCGTAAACTAAAGTAAAAACCAATCTTTGGGGTTGTTAATGTGAGGCTTTTTTGAAGAGTTTAATGTTCGTTTACTTTTTTTAAGCATTCCTATTTTATCTGGTCGGTTTTGGGTTTGTTGGAAAAATTTTGCCGTTCCTTTTTTTTGAAGATCAAACTTTTGTTTTCTTTGCCCTAAAATCAGCCTGTGGGGCGAAAATTTCTTCATCCGTGAGGTTCGAGTCGCAAGTGCTTTATTTATTAACAGTTTGAACAAAACTAATTTTTGTTTGTTATTGTTAAACCTTTGCTGTGTGCTTTTGGATTTTTTAGTTTTTTTTTTTTTTGTTGACAGCACTTACGTTTTTGAAAAAGGGCCCAAAAGCTAAAGCAAACCCCCTAGAGGTAAAAGCTGCGGCGCACCTACCCCTGTTTGTTACGAGCCCTAAAACGGGTTCCTGCTGTTTAGGCAAAAACCCCCGATGCCCCAGTATTAACTTAGGGAAACAGCATTAAAGACAGAGAATCCCTTCTTTTTGGTTTTGTTGTTTTTTGAAAGGCCCTGCCCCTATTTTGGGTTTGCATTTGTGTTATGTTTGTTAATCTAAAAGTTTTTAGGGCAGGGTTTTCTACAAAATTTGGGCCAACTATCCTTTTTTGGGCATTTTTGGGGTTTAAACCCGAACAGAAAATGTTTTTTTTTTTAAAAAAAAAAAAAATTTTTAGTATTGGATTTTTTTTTTAAAAAAAAATTCTGTTTTTTTAAATTATTCAGCGGGCATCTTTTATTAAAAACAAAGTACATTAAGTGGTTTATCAAAACCCTTTTTTTTTTTTAATTTGAATTTTTTATTACGTCTTTAACTGTTTCCCACTCCCATGCAATTTTTTTTTCCCTCTGTTGCCCGGGGGTTTAAATTCCATTAAACCGTATTTCGTTTTTAAAAATATTCATCAAGTCTAACTCTGTGGGGTTGTAAAACTTTGGACATTTAGGTCTATGTTGGACTTCTGGGACCCCCCGCCCCAAAGTTTTTCTTTTTTTCATAAAAATTGAGGTTTGGGTTTTTTAAACCCCATTTCCGTAGACTTGGTTGGGGACTCCCCTAATTGAACTTTGGGATTTTCGTTATTTTAGGTTAAATTTAAATTTTTCATTTTGTCTTTTGAATGGGTTTTTTTTCATTTTTCACACACCCAAAAATTTTTCCCTTTTTAAATTGATCGGGCGTAGGGGCTAAAAAAAAAATTTTTTCCATATAGTGTTGCCCTGCTTTTAGGATATTTGGGTTGATAAATCATTTTTTGTAATATATTGCAAATTTTGACTGATTTTTGGTTTGCTCAATCAGCCTTGTTTAAGTTGGGGTTTGTAACGATTTTCAAAACTTTTAACGGGGTCAAATGTTGTGTACTTTGCGCCCAGGGTCTGTAGATTTAATGCACGTTTGAATTCATTAAAAGTTAGTTCATATGACAATCTGTCTTTTAATGCCCTTGAAAGTTGGCGCATGGGCTTTTAACAACCAAAATCAAAGGGTTGGAAAAGCGTTTTCCCTTACGATAACTTTTGTTTTATACTTTTTTCCCATTTTCAGATCTGCGGGGTGCTTTTTCTGTGTTTTAGTGCTTGGGTTTTTTTTAAATTTCCCTTGAAACGCGATGGCCCTTTCATTTGCGGTTGCCATAGATCAAAATAGATTAAAAAATGCCCTGCTTTTGTGTAAAAAAAAAATATTTCTTCCCCCTCAAGTTTTATAGAAATTTTTTAACGTTTGGCCCGTCCCGATTCTTTTACAACTTCCGGGTTTGTGTTGTTGCTGATTCGAGTTCTATTTTGAAATTTAAGGGTCGGGCGGGGGTTTAAATCACTTCATCTGCTCCTGGGTTTCTGGAAATTTTTAACAGTAAAAATTTTGATTGAATAAAATTAGTAGATGGATTTTTTGGAAACCCAATAATATTTGTTTTTTTCCCCTTCACGCCAAAGGGCTCTTTCAGTCTTTTTGGGGGTCAAAAAATTTGAGCCTTTGGTTGGGGACTTTTTTTTTTTTTATAAAACAAAAATAAATTATTTTTTAAAAATGGAGGCATTGAAGATTATGATGTTTTTGACCCGGGAGACGCATTGGGGGTAAAAGGGACCCCTTTGACACATCCATTACAATTTGGGGCGTAAATTAACAGAAAGTAAGGTAAACCCATTTACGAAATTTTAGGTAAAGAACCCCCTGATTTTATAGCCCCTAATGATTTTGAAACAAAAAAGGGCCCTTTTTTGTGAGAAAACGACGAAGGAAAAATTTGTTCGGTTACAAAAAAACCAGACTCATAAAAGGTTTTTAAAAAAAAATTTAAAATTTAGACAAAGGCTTCAGTGTGAGCCAACAAAAATCCCCCTTGGGGCATTACAAAACCCAAAATTTTTGATAGGGAAGCAGTTGCTAAACTTAAAAACCACACTAAAAAGGAACTCCCAACAGAAATAAAAACCCGGGGTTTTTAAAAGTTTTAAAAGCCCCAACAGAAAAACAAAATAATAAAAGCAGAAAAAAAAGTTTTTCAGAAGATTAAAAATTATGCACGATCCGCCGTCCTATGCGAAAAATTTTGGCCCTTGATCAGCTTTGGGAAAAGCATCAGGGGGCGAATTAACAAACAATTTGGGAAAAAAACTGGGTGAACTAGTGAGCTTTAAAAAAAGGGGAAAAAGAAAAACTTTGTTGAGGTGATGACTACAACTTGGGAAACCTTGGTTTTTTAAAGAAAGAATAACAAAAAGCCCTTAAAAGATCTTAAACCAAGAGAGATCAGCAAGCCCTTAGAAGTGTTGTTAAAAACCGAAAAACAATTAGAACTAAAGTGAGCAAAATTTAAGAAAAAACCATCCCCAGAATTTTGTATAAAGGGAACAAAAACGTTAGCAAAAACGAAAAGAAACTTTTTTAGGGGGGCCTGGTGTCACATTAGCAAGCGTTTTAAAAGCCTTTTGGTTTTGCAAAAAGTCCCACTGGGTTGGCTTTACAGGCGGCGGTGGGAAAGGGGTTTGTGCCTCCGCCCCCCTCTCCTCCCCCCCGATAAATCATGGGAAAAAAAAAACAACTTGATATCTTGCAAGTTTAAAAAAAAATTAGCCACAAAGGCCTTGGACCTTTGCCGGGTAAAATTTGGGGGGTCGTTAGCTGGTTTTTGGGTTCTCCCCAAAAGTAAAGTAGGGGGGCTTTATGGCTGGCTTTTTGGACTTTGGGTTGTCTTAATATTTGGGTTACTTTTAGTAGAAAAAGACCAAGTAACCCCTAGAGCAGTTAACCCAAATTTAACCCAAGTGCCGTCTTTTCATTTTCAGGGTCATTATTTTTTGGGGGGGAATTGGTTGGGGTTTTGGGGGGGGTTTAGAGGGGGGCTCGGGGATTGGGGGGGCTTTTTTTTTTATTGCTATTGTGGCTTAGAATTTATGTCTTTTTTTCCCGCCCCTTCTCTTCTTTACCAGCCACAAGGGATTTCATTATTTTTGTTTTTATTTTTCCCTATCTGGGTCTGAGGTGGGAAGGGCACCCTGTAAAAACCCGGGGCCCAAAACGGCGAAGTCTACTTTCGATCTTGCGTATTGCAAAACTTTTTGGTCCCTTTTAATATTTGGAAAAAAATTTAAAAAAAGCGGGAATTAATAAAAATCCTTAAATTTGCAAAAATACTGTTTTTGGGCGTCAAACCCGTAAAAGGATAAATTTAGGGTTTGATTCTTTTGGTGCTTGGAACCTAGAAACACCAAAAAAATTTCCAAAATAGGGGTTTTTTATTCGTTCTTTTCCCCGCTTTTTTTAAACCCCCTTTTAAAAGCGCCCAAAAAAAAGGTTGCCCCATGCTGTTTTAGGCTCTTGCTCTATGGACCCGGGTGAACAGTTGTGCCTGAAGAAAAAAGTGTGTAAGGGGGGATTCCAATCATAGTTATTTTTTCTTTTGCACCCCCCAAAATAATAAAGAGTGCCAAACCCAAAAATTTAAAGATCCAACTTTTGTCTAAAGTATGTTTTTGGGGGTTAATTTTAAAATTTTCTTTAAGTTTCCTTTCAAAACCCTTTTTTAATCTTTTCTGTTGCTGAATGGTTTTAAAAACTTTTTGTTTTTGGTAATGGCGCTTGCAGTTCAGACAAAAACTTTTGGAAGGGTTTATTTTAATAAAAATGAAATCTATCACTGACCTCCCCAAAAAGGATCTGGTTGATTTAAATGTTAAAGGCATACAACACTCCACACCCCAAGTTGATGCACAAAACAAGCAAAGTTTAACTGGTTTGTTTAAAAACTTCCTGGTTGACTAAACCCCAAAAACTTTGGGTGTATCGTTTTTAATAGGAGGGAAAAAGATATCTGTTCAATGGAGTACTAAATTTTTAAAAGGCGCGGGACTGAGTCACAGAAATGTAAAGGGTTTGGGGGTTTCGTTTTTATTTTTTTAAAGATTGTAGTGCGGTCCAACAAAATATTTGGGCATTAGTATTTTTGAATGCAACTCTTTTTTAAAATTTGTTTTAAAAAATTGTTTGAAACAATAAAAAATCAAGAAGCCCTTCTTTTTTTTAAAATTATGCTTTTGGGAAACAAAAGGGGGGGTTTAAAAGGGGTTTTTGCCCCCCCATGAAATTTTTTCCCAAGTGGGAGGGTTTTTTAAATTTAAGCAAATCCCAAAAAAAAATTTAATAAGGTTCAAAAATTTTGTTTTAGGGGGAAATTTGGGTTTTAGCCGTTAAAAATCCCTGTTGGTTATTAGGGGGTTTTGCTCGCAAAAAAGAAGAAAATTGAGAAAACTTCGACATTATTTTTCAAAATTTTAAAAAAAAAAAATTTAAAAATAATTTTGGACATTCAAAACCTGAAGAAGAATTTGGACTATTCCCTTTTTGAGGGAAAGAGTAGAAAAAATTTTTGGCTTTGAAAATGGCAAAAATGCCATTTAGGTTTTTTGAGTTTTTACCAGCAAAACCCCTTATGAGGGAAAATTTATCCGCTCGATTTTTTGCTTTACAGTAAATTACCCCTTTTTTCTTTTGGGAAAGGGAGCTGAGAAATGATAAAAAACTTATATGGGGAAAAGGCCCCCCAAAATTTTTAAGAGCTTTCCAGCAGGTAAAGCGGGTTTTTATTGCGATTATAAAATTTATCCCGTTTCCCCCAATTTTTAAAATTTTTAAAAGATTAGCTTGTGGGGGGTCGGATCTTTTTTAAATTAAAAATCAAAGACCAAACGGGAAAAAAGGTCGTCAAATGTGACGCCTGCACTTTGTTTTAGAAAAAAAATTTAAAAAGGGGTGTATTTAAAAAAAATTGTTCAGGGGCCCAGAAAAATTAAGGAGTTACTTTTGCGCCTGAGAGGTGTGTAATTTTAAAATTTAAAAGGGACCTTGAAAACGTTAAAGGACTTTGAACAAAACGGTGAGATAGGCACTTTGTATGGTTTTGGGCTACACTAAATTTGGTTATTATAAACGAAAAGGGGTTTGGTGAAAAAAAAGGGTTTTTCCTAAAACAAAGAAAAAATTTGCGAAATTGTAGAAGAAATTTAATTTGGGGGTTTAAAGTTTGAATAAAAAAATTTTCCCGAAAAATGACAACAAAGGGCACTTAAAACCCATATTTAGAAGGGGAAACTTTAAAATTTGAATTTTTAAAGCCCTTTAAATTTTTTGACCGTCAAAAAAGTTTCGGAAAAAAGCATTGAACTCTGGCCCTTTACATGTAATTTCTTATGCCAGGGGAAAAACAGTCGGGGGGAGATCGAAAAAAAAGCCTTTTTGGGAAAAAACGTACATCCCCCCACAAAAGGGGAAAATTTTCGGTTTTAAAAAAAGCTTTCCCCAAAATTTTTCCATTTCATTCCACCACAAAAAAAGGAGACACTTTTAAAATTGTTTTTTTTAAAATTTTTTGTCAAAAATGAGGGGGAAAAAAGGAGTTTTCTGGGCGTCAGTGAAAATTTATAAAAGGAATTTTTTTTGTGGAAAAATTTAAGACGTTGACAAACTTAAATTTTATTTGTCGTTGTTCTTTAAAATTGGCGAGGATATTAAGGTCATGCAACAAGAAACAAAATTGATATTAGTTAAATGGGAACGGATTTAAACAGAACTAAAACGGGTTTTAATCTTTAACATTGGGCCCCTTTTTAGGGTTTTATTATATGAAAAAGTTTTGCCCGGAGGTATGATAAAAAAAATTTTAATGGTTTAAAAAAATTAAATTTGTTTTAAAAACTATGGAGCAGACAACTTTGGTGTCAATGCCGTGTTAAATTTTTATGACAAAAACCCTAATTTTTTCATTGATTTGTGGACAGACGGTTGGGGAAAAAAAACAATATTTGTCCTCGCCCTTTTTACAACAGTTTATTGTTAAAATTTTTGGATCATATTGTAATTTTCTGTCCGACATTTAAATGGAAAAAAAAACCCTATCACGATAGAAGGTTTATAGGGAAAGGATGTTAAATTTCTTTTTTGGGGCCCCTTAGCAATTAAACTAAAGTGGGGGTTTTTTTAAAAATTTTTTTAAAAATGTTTGAGGGAACGCAGACATTATTTATTATAGATGTTTGGGTTTCGGCAGAAAGGATTATTTCAAAAAAAGAAACATTTTGTAAAAAATGGTTTTTCAGGGAAGACATGGGGATAAGTGTATTTTTTTTTAAGCCCAAAATTTAACTCATTTTTAAAAAGGGACTTCAGAGAACAGTTAAAGACATTTGGTTTTTTCCCCCAGAAAGATAGAGATCCCTTTGGGGTTTGTATGAAAGAAAACGATTTTATTGGAAAACGATAAAAAAAACCCGAAGGATTAAAAAAAAACTAAAGCCCTCAAAAGTTTTCAAAATTTTGTTTTAAAAAACAGACAACCCTTCACATTTTGTATGTTTTTTAAATCTATTTAGTTTAATAAAAGAAGTTTTTTAAAGTCTTTTTAAAAAACTTGATGATGACTTGTATAAAAAACTTATTTAAGTTTTTTTTTAATTATAGAGAAAAACTAAAAAAATGCTATTTTTGGATCGCCCGCCGGAGCAGAAAAGCGAAAACCGGCTAAAGCCGGTTGGGCTGGCGGGGTGGGGGGGCCAAAATTTTGGGGGCCTTTTTTTAGTTCTCCCCCTCGTAACAATCCCATTTTTGGGCCCTTTAAACGGGGCAATATCCGAAAATTTAACCGATCCTTTTTGCACCCGTTCAACTCACTTGTACAAAAGGGGAAAGGCAAAAAGATAAAAAAAAAATTAACAAAAAACAATCAAAAAAGGGAAAAAAAAAAAAAGGGAATAAATTTCCTCTGACGGTCAATGGCAAGCGGGGCACGTGGCATATTTCTAAAAGGAAAAAAACCCCAAATAAGGGGGGAAGAAAGGTATGCATCAACGTTTAAAATTTTTTTTAAACATTTTTAAAATTGGGATTTCAGTGTGTTTTGTGGGTGTGGGTGTGCGCGCCCCGGCGCGCGCCGCGCGCACGCCAAAAAGCGCGCACCCGCACGCGCGCAGAAAAGCCCCGCGCACACGCAGGCACGCGCGCGCCCCCCCAAAGAACGTGGGGGGCCGTGAGTAAAACAAGGGGCATGCATGCCTCAGTTGTTTTACAAAAGAAAGGGTGGGGTCGGAGTTGTTTAAAACTGGAGTGTTCCTTAAACAGTTTTTCACGGGATCGAGGCATGTAAAAAGTGTTTACAGGGATTTTCACCCTTTCTCCGCCATCCAAAATCTATGCCCAAACCCAAAAAAAAACAAAAAAAAAAAAAAAAAAAACCCCCTTCTCACCACTCCCCCTTTTTTCCCTTTCCCTTTTTTCTCTTCTCTCGGGCGCCCGTTGCTCCCGACCCCCAACCCCCCGGGACGCCCCCACCCCCCCCCCGCCCCGCATCCCCCCAAGCATCCCCCATCCGCCCCAAACCCCCAAACAACCCCGGGTCTTGTTGCTCACAGCCCAGCCCCCCGCAAAGGGGAAGGTTTTTCGGGGCTGTCACCAATCATAAAATCCCCAAAAATCGAGTCACAAAAAAAAAAACAACAAAAACATGCATTCTTTGTACAAAGGCTAAAAACCATTGATATCTACGGGCCAGTAAAAAAGGTAGTTTTGACGGGCCCCCCCGTTTTCCCCTTTAAAAACCCTCGGTTTTTCAGTGTTTTTTTTTTTAAGTCTTTTAAAAAATAAACCCAAAAATCCCTATAAAAAAAAACCGAGAGAAAGTGGGCAGGGGGGGGTTACTAACGGGGGGTTCGGCGACCGCAGGGCGAGCTGTGACGGTCCTGCGGAGCCCTGTGGGAAAGGTTTGACACAAAACCCCAAAAAAAGCGGAACAAAGCGTCCGGCGGCCCCACCCCCGCGCAAATTGGGGGGAATATGTGCACGCACACCCCCCGCCCCGCGCGCGCCCCCGTGAGCGTAATCTAAACTTTTTTGCGCTTTTTGCCCCCCAAAAAAGTATTTAACCCTTTTTTTAAAACTTTTTAAAAAAAAAATCAAAAACCACACAACACACACACACACACACCCCCCGCACGCACGCACGCCGCGCGCGAAACACACCACACACAACACACACGCACGCCGCACGCGCAGGGGGCCTGCACGCGACCCCCAACCCACCCCCCCGAGGCCCCGAAAGGGCCCGGTGCCCACCGTGCTCCCCCCCCGAAAAGCTGCTTTTTCAACTCGCGGAACAAAGCCCCCGCAGGTTTTCGCGGACCCCTTTGGAATTTGGCGTTCACGGAAACAAGTGCCCGAGGGAACAAAGGGTTCCGCGTGCAAAAAACTCCTTTCCCTGGGGGGAAACCCGACTTTTCAAAACAAACCCCATCCTAAACCCCGCACAAAAAAAAAAAAAAAAAAAACACTTACCCAAAAAGGGACAATGGAAAATATCTTTTCCCAAAGTTGAAGAAAAACCATTATCTTAAAAATTTAATAATAATTTTAATGACAAAAATTTTTAATGATAAAAAAAATGGAAGAGGAAGAGGGGAAATTTTTTTTGGGTAAAATTAGGGAATTTAGGGTTTGGGGTTCTTTGTAAACTTGTGTGGGGGGTTTTGTTGGGTGTGTTGTGTGTGTGTTGGCGCGCCGCGCGCCGCGCACGCGCGTGTGGGGGACTATGTGTTTTTTTTGCGTGTGTGTGTGGGGCCTGAGTGCGGGCGGGCATGCGCTTTTGTCGCAAACGCGCACGCGCGTTTTTGTGTGTGCTTTTGGGGGTGGGGCGCCGGGAGCGCGCGCGCGCGCATGCGCGTTGTGCGGAGCGCGGCGTGCGATGCGGGTGGTTTTCATTTTGCTAGGGTTTAAATTTCATGCGCAAAAATTTACACTTTCGCGAAAAAAGAATTCCCATCAAATGCAGTATTCAGAAAAATTTTTAAAATCAGAAAAAATTGTAAGATGCCATTTGGGAAAGATCCCCCGATTAATCAAAAAGGCGAAAGCCCGGGGGGGGGGTGAGGGGGGGACGGCGGGGAGTTTGGGAAAAAAGGAGGGGAGGGGCGCAGTACAGGCCCCCCAAGGGGGGGAAGCTAGTATAAACCAAAAGCATGAACCCAATCCAGTTCATGACACCCTTTCCTTTGGGTTATTTTCCCCCTCCATTTCCCTCCCCCCCCCCCCCACCCCCCCCCCGGCCCCCCCACCCACCATGCAAAAAGCAAAAAAAACAAATAAAAAAAGACTCCCTGTTACACAACGTGTAAGGGGCTGTGCGAATAACGAATTAAAAAAACCAAGAAATGTGGTCGTGGGGTTTCCCAAAACCGACCCCCCCCCGTACGTCCGACGTTCCCCCCCGGGCCCCCCCTGTACGAAAAGCGAAAAAAGAATGCAAGGATAAACCCCGGAAACCCAAATGGACGGTAGGAGTAAAAAAAAAAATTGGGGGGGAGGGGGGGGGGCAGGGGGGGGGGGAGAGGGGGGCAGGGGGAGGACGGGAGGGGGCAGGAGCCGGGGGGGGGGGGGGGGGGATGGGGAGGACGGGGGGGGGGGGGGGGGGGGGGAGGGGGAGGGGGGACCACTTTACGAATGGGGAAAGGTCATTGTGTTTTGTTTCCCAAGTCTAAAACACTGGCAGGGGGGAAAAAAAAAATTTATATTATCCCCTCAAAAATGAAAAACTGTGTTCTTTTTTTGAAACCCGCCTTTTTCCCAATCACCATCGCACGAAAAAAAAGTTTTTTTCGAAAAAAAACCTTTAAAGAAATAATGACACAAAGGGCCCAAGTATACAAAATTTTTTCACTACAATGAAAAGAAATTTAATGAATTTAAGGGCAGTTTTACACAGGGTTCAACACGGAAAGTAATAATGACCCCAAAGGGCCCGTTTTAACACGTTCATAAAATTGAAAATTTAATAAGGGAACTAAGGGCGTATACCCCACAGTTCACACACTGAAAGTAATAATGACCCTAAGGGCAGTATACACCAGTTCACTACACTGAAAGAAATAATGACCCCTAAGGGCAGTATCCCACATAGTTCACTACACTGTCACTAAGCTCTCTTTAGAAATACAAATCAAAAAAAATATCACACATGCGAGGAAAAATCTTGTTTTTTTGTGTGTGTGCTTTTTTTGTGTGTGAGTGGTATGGTGTGTGTGGTGTGTGTGTGTGTGGGTGTGTGTGTGGGGGGTGTGGGGTGTGTGTGGAATGGGTTTTGTGGGTGTGCGGGTTATGTTTGTGTGTTTTGCGGCGGGGCGGGGCCGTGTGATGTGGGGTTGTGTGTGTTGTGTGGGGTGTTGGGTGTGTTTTGTGTGTGTGTGTGTGTGCGCTTGTAAGGGTGTATGTGTGTGTCCCTTGGTGTTGTTGAGCGCTCTGTGTGTGTGCGGGGCTTGTGCGGCGTGCTTGTGTACGAAGTGCTCAGTGTGTTTTTTTTCCCCCATGCCTTTGAGCTTTACTTAAAGAAAAAATGGTGGCGTAGTAGAGAGAGAAAGAAAGAGGAGAGAAAGAGGAGAGGGGAGAGAGGGGAGGGGGGGGAGGGAGAGAGAGGGGAGGGAGGGGGAGAGAGAGAGAGAGGGGGGGAGGGGAGGGGGGAGAGAGGGGGGGCAGTATGGGGCCCTAAAAAGAAAAAATCAAAAATTGAACACATAAGCATCAATTCTTTAAAATTTCTGGGAAGCCCGTCGTCGGTTTTTCCGGGATAAAAAAAAAATTTCACCACGGTTGGGGGGGAAATGTTTCAGTATCAGAAAACTGTTTAAAAAACCATAAGAAAATTTTTTTGGGTTTTTACCATTGATCCGAACACTGACCAAAAGGTAACATTACAGGGGGTGTCTCAAACCCCCAAAAAAGTGTTCTTGAAAGAATCTTCTGTCACCCCCAAAACACGAAAAAAATTTTTAATCATGGGAAACCCAAACCCAACCCAAAAAAAACAAAAGTTGGCACGAAGGTCAAAAACCATATAATGACAAAAGCTTGGCGGTTAAAAAATACAAAAAAACCAGTTCTGAATTTTTTTCCCATTTGGGGCCAGGAATATCTTTATCTGTTTTAAAGGGACCCCCCCCCTTTTTTTTTTTGCACCCCAAACCCCTTTTTTAAAAAAAAAATTTCTTCTTTTTAAGCGGTTTTTTAAAAAAAACTAACACTTTTTTAAAAAAAAATTTAAATGAAAAAAAACCCCAATTAAAGAAAAACCCCCAAATTTAACTTGAAAAAACCCCCAAAAAATCGAAGAAATTCTTTTAATTTAAAAAGGGGGGGCTTACGTGAAAAAATTTTTTTTAAAAAAAAGGGGGGGTGTAACGGGGAACACGGGATATTGATATTCTTAGAGAACTATAAAATAGGCTTTCTGGCTCACCCACCTCCGCCAGCCCCAACCGGTAAACCCGGGTTTCGGGGTTGCCCCGGGCCGGGCTTCCCCGAATCCCCTATTTTTTTGTTTCTAATAGTAAAAACTTTACAAACTTTACAAAAGGGGAGGTTTATCTTTTTTTAAAAACCAAAATTTAAAAAAATTTTGGGGACTTAATTTTTTGCTTAACCCTTCTTTTTTTCTTGTTTCTTTTTTCAAAAAACATCGTTTTCACGCATACTTTTATCAAATGGGGTTTCTATCTTTCATGGGGGAATTAAAAACCCACGGTTTTTTAATTTGCTTCAAAAGTCTTTTAAAATTGAGTTATATTTCTGACCTTAAAAAAACCACACCCCTTTTCCCCGCATGTCTTCCCCCTGAAAGCCAGTTTTTTTCCCAAAAAGTTTTCTTTTTTTGGGTATATCCTTTTTGCTGAAAAAATCATTATAATTTAAAAAAATGTCTGGGGTTCCTTCAAAATGTTTTAAAAAAAGGGGTTTAAACAATCACTCAGTTTATTGCTTGGATAACTAAAAAATTTGTCATTTATTTGTCCATATAAAAAATTCTATTTGGTTTTGGGTTTGTTCCATTTAAGTGTTTGGGGGAGAAAAAATTTTTTATTGATCAAAAAATTTTAACGATAAAAATGTTTGTAATAGGTCGAGGGAAAAAATAGTGTTTTTCCCACAACCAGGGCTGTCCACATATAAAAGAACAAGAGGGGTTTTTTTCACAAAGTTTAACATCGGCATTTTCCCAAAGTTTTCTGCTCCATGTTTTTAAAACAGAAGTTTTAAACTAATCCGTTTTGGGTTTTTTTTACTCTCTGTCAAAACTTTTTCGTTTAATAAAAAAAACCCATAAGGCCCAAATGTGTAAGATTTAAACCAGTTCAGTTCTGTAAGAACGTTTTATTTTTAAAATAATATCAATTTTGTTTCTTTTTTGTTATGACCTTTTAAAATCCCCGGGCCCTTGTAAAGAACGAGAAAGTAAAAATTTAAGGTTTTTTCAACGTTAAGTTTTGCCGTAATAAGGGAATTTCCTTTTTTAAGTTTTTCCCCCTGCCCCCCAGAGTCCATTTCTCGCCTCATCTTTTAAGACAGAAATTTTTAAAAAAAACATTGTGAAAAGGTTCCCAATTTTTGGGGCGTGGAATAAATGTAAATTTTTTAGAAGTTTTTTTAAACCGATTTCTTTTGGGGGAGGATGTACTGTTTGTCCCCAAAAGGCTTTATTTCGATCTCTTTCCCCATGTTGTCCTTTTAAAGCTTACATGTAAGGGGCCCGAGTTCAATTTCTTTTTGAAACTTTTTTTACGGTTTGAAAAAAAGTAAAAAGGGGTTAAGAATTCCCAAAATTTTTTGTCCCTTCTAAATTTGGTTCCCAAGGTTCCCTTTGTTGTCAGTTTTTTTGAACTTTTTTATTTCTACTGGCCTGTTTTATTTGCTTCTGGGTTGGGGTTGTTTTGTTTTGGAAACCTTTTGTTTTGGGTTTTAAACCCCTTTTTCGCTTATAATTTAAACCCTCTTTAGGTTCTCAAAACCATACAAAGTCCCCATCTCAACCGTTTTTTTTCAAATTTCCCCAAAACGTCTGAAAAGGGCTTTTAATTCTAAAAATTACAACCTTCAGGCCCCTAATTTTGACCCCCGAAAATTTGTTTTTGGGCCACGTGACATTTTTTTAAAAAAGTATTTTTTTATTTCTTTAAAAAAATGTGCAAATTTTTCACTTTTTTCCCACTTTCCCCGGTTTTTTCTGTGATTTTTATTTAAATGATCTGACCCCCCCAAAGCTAATTTTTAAAAATTTTAAATTTTGGGGAATTTTATAAAATTTATAATCCAATATTTCGTTTCCCTGATGGAAGAGCTCTTTAAAAAAGTTGGGGGTTCCCCTAAATAAGTTTTTTCAGTGCTCAGCTCGTCCCAATTTTAAAAATAGGTAATGAAAAGTAATGCAAGATCGAGCGGGGTATTCTCCTCATAAGTAGGGTTTTTTTTTGGTGTTTAAAATATTAAAAACTATGAAAGGCATTGGGAAAACCATGATTGCCCGTTGCAAAGCCTAACTTTTAAACTAGCTCTTCATCAAAAAGGTAACCCACAACTTCTTTTTAAAAATTTTAATGTCAAAAATTTTTTTTAAAAATTTTTCCCTTGGTTTTGTTTGGGAGTAAAAGTCGAAGTTACTCATTTTCTTTCTTTTTGCGGCAAAACCCGTAATAACCTCCCGGTATGGTTTAATGGCTAATTACGTCTCAACCAAAGGGCAAATTTTTTAAATTTCATTTTTCTTCTTTTGGGTTGACTTATATTTAAAAAAAAACGGGCTTATTTTTAAAAAAAAATTTTTGGAGGGGCAAACCCCTTGGTTCCCCTTTTTTATCAATAGAAAACTCTAAAAACCCAAAGGGCTGCCCTTTAGGTTTTTATTGTTTTCAACATTTTTTTAAAAAAAAATTTTTAAAAAAAAGTGCTTTCAAAAATACTAAAGCAAAATATTTGTTTTGGGCCTCACTTTCAGCCTAAAGATATAACAATGATACCCCCGACATTTCTGTGACTCAGACTGACGCCCTTTTAAATAAAGGTTAGGGACTCCATTGAACAAAAATTCTTAACCCTCCTATTAAAAAAAGTTACATCCCCAAAGTGTGGTTTTAGTCACCGATGCGTTTTTTCGAACCCGTTAAATTTTGGGTGTGTTTTGTGCATCAAAAGGGGTTTTGGAGGGGGCGTATGTGATCATTTAAATATCCTGTTCCCTTTGGGGGGAGGTCAGTGTTTAGATTTCATTTTTTTTAAATTTTTCCTTTAGACCCTTTTTTATTTTGAAAAATGCAAGCGCCATTACCCAAAAGACAAAACGTTTAATTTCCAAATTTAGCAAAAGAATTTGTTACAAGGCTTTTTGGGAAAAGGGTCTTTTTAACGAAATTTTATATTGAAACCCCCAAAACAGACTTTTGACAAAAGTTGGGGGTCTTTAAATTTTGGTTTTTGGCCCCCCTTTATTTTTGGGGGGGTGCACAGAAAGTTTTAACTATGGGTTGGAATCCTCCCTTTCCATTTTTTTCTCAGGGGACAAAATGTTCACCCCGGGGTTTCCAATTTGAGCAAGGCATAAAACAGCATGGGGCAACTTTTATTTTGGTTCTTCTAAGGGTTTTAACAAAAGCGGGGGTTTGAACGAATAAAGACTCTATTTTACTTTGTTTGGGTTTTTTGCTAGGTTCGCAAACACAAACGGATCCAACATAATTGATCCTTTTATGGCTTTGCGCCAAAAAAAAGGGATTTAGCAAATTAGAGGGGGGGTTTTTTTAAATTTTTTTTTGCAATTGATTTGGTTTAAGTATTAAAAAAGGGACCAAAAAGTTTTGCAATACGCAAGATGAAAGTTGGGCTTTGCGTCGGCCCCTTTGGGTTTTTACATGCTGCCTTCTGACCTCAGACTTCAGATAGGGAAAAATTAAAAAAACTATTAAAAATGAAATCCCTTTTGGCTGGCAAAAAAAAAGAAGGTTTGGAAAAAAAACGACATAAAATTTTTAAGCCGCAATTGCAAAAAAAAAAATGAATCCCCAAACCCAAACCCCAAGGCCCCCAAAAAAAATCCCAAAACTCCCCTCAAAACCCCCCAAAAAAATCCCCCTGGTGAATAAAAACGACCCCCATTTAATATGAAAAGGGCGGCATTGTTATTTTGGGTTAACGGGCCCCGGAATTTTTGGTTTTATTTTTTACTTAAAGTTTTCCCCCAAATTTAAAACAAAATAAAGCCCAAAAAGTGCTCAACCAAAAAAGCCAATATTTAAATTGCGGGAGGGCAAAGCCAGGGTAACGTTTCCCCCCTATTATACCAGGCAAAGAGGGTTTTTGCCTTACGGCTTTTTTTTTTTAATAAAATTGGGAAGAGTTTAAGTTGTTTTTTTTCCCATGATTTATTGATGGTGGTTTGGGGGCATGTCCACCCCCCCGGGCCCCCTGTTAAAAGCCAACACCCGTGTAAATTTTGCAAATCCTAAGGTGTTTTTAACGTTTGTAAAGGGGGAACCCTTTCTCTCTAAACGTTTTCTTATTCGTTCGGGTAGGTTGTGTCTTCATATAAAATTCTTTGGATTGTTTCTCTTATTCCCGCTCACTTTAGTTCGTAATTGTTCTCGGTTGTTGGGCAGCACTTCTGTCTTGCTTTATCTCTCTTGTTCAAGATCTTTTAGTCTTTGTGTTTTTTCTTTCTTTAACACCAGGTCCTTTTGTTGTGGTTATCGCCTCAAAATAGTTTTTCTTTTTTTTCTTTTTATTTTGCTCATCTAGTTCACCCAGTTTTGCTAAAAAAGTTTGTGAATTCGCCCCTGAGCTTTTCAAAGCCTGAACAAGGGGGGTTATTTCTCTCATAGGTTTGCGGCCGGGGTGTTCATAGTTTTTTTTTTTACTGTTTCTTTGGGAAAAACTGGTTTCTAATTTTTTTTCGTCTGCTGTTGGGCTTAAAATCTTTAAATTCCATGTTTTGTATTTGGTTACTGTTTTGGGGGGTTTTTGTAGGGTGTTTTGAAGTTTTGCAACTGCCCCACTGTTAATCTTCGCGGGTTTTTTAAGGGCCCAAAGGGTTTTGTTTGCTCCAACTGGCCTTTGGCTTAAAGGGATCTTTGTTAAAAAAATTTGAAGGGTCGGGGTTTTGAGTAGCTGTACAAAGGGTTTTCCTTGTCGTTTTTAAAAAAAAAATGGCCATCTTTTTTTTCAAAATCATTTTTAGGGGTCTATAAATTTTGGGGGGTTCTTGGCCTAAATTTGATTAAAAAGATTTGACCTTATTTCTGTTAATTCACGCCGCAATGATTGTAATGGATGTGTTAAAGGCGTCTTTTTCATCATTTTCGTCTCCCGGATCAAAAAAAATCATAATTTTTTCTGCCATGTTTTTAAAATTTAAATTAAATTTTTATTTTTTTTTATAAAAAAAAAAGGGCCAAGCATATGGTTCGATTCTTGACCCCCATAGAAGTTTAAAGAGCCCTTTGGCGTGAAGGGAAATTTAAAAAGAATATTATTGTTCCAAATATCCATTTTACTATTGATTAAAATTTTAAATTTTACTGTTAAATTTCCAGAAACCCAGGAGCGTTTAAGTGATTTTTGCCGGGTTTTGAAGGTTACTTTTAAAATAAACTTGATTTCCGCAAAAAGACGAAACAGGGACAGTTTTTACCCAATTTTTGGGGGCGGGCAAAACGGGTTTAAAAAATTTCTATAAAACTTGAGGGGCAAAAAATTTTCTTTAAAAATGCAGACTATTTTTTAAATTTTTGTGATCTATGGCTTTAACCCATTAAAGAAGGGCGATCTTGCGTTTCAAAGGGAATTTGAAAATTAAAGAAGCACTAAAAAAAAAAGAAAGAAGCCGAAGAGCTAAAGACCCGGGAAAAAAGTTTGAAGCTGTTTAAATTAGCGTTTTTAAAAACGCTTTTCTTTCCCTTGGATTTTTAGTTTTTAAAAGGGGCATTTTCGCCATACTTTTCAAGGAGCATTTAAAAAAAAGATTGTTTTTGAACTAAATTTAAAAGAATACAAACGTTTTCGTTAGATCGAAAGGGCACTGATTCCGTCGCATTTTTGACACTCGTTTTGGGGTTTGACATTGTTAGCAACCCCAACTTAGCAAGGTGTTTTTAGCAACAATTCAGTCAAAATTAGCAATATATTAGAAAAAGGATTCATAAATTTAAAATATCCCCAAAAAACAGGGCCGGCACAATATGGGAAATTTAGTTTTAGCGCGCAGCAAGATCACTTAAAGGTTTTTTTATTGCTGTGTGAAAATGAAGAAAACCCTTCAAAAGGGCAAAGTGAAAAAATTTATCAAACCTAAAAAAACGAAAGTACCAAGTTCAATTTTTGGGGGAGTCCTTTCCAAAATTACGGTTTTGCGGGTTTTAACCCTTTATCATTTTTGATTTAAATAAGAAAATTGTTTGGAGGCGGGGGGGTCTAGAAGTCCAACAGTAGACCTTGTTTTTTTTTTTTCTTTTTTTTTTTTTTTTTTTTTTTAAAAATCTACACCTTCACGTGTTAGAAATTGATGAAAATTTAACAACGAAAAAAAAAACGGTTTATGGATTGACTAAGGGTAAGAAAGATTTTTTTTCCCGGGGGGCTGGGAGGTGGGGGGGAACAAATTTTAAAGGGGTAATTAAAAAATTCAAATTGAAAAAAGGAAAAAAGAGTGAAAAAACCACTTAATTTTACATTTGTTTTTAAAATATGGGTGCGCGTGGAAAATTTAAGATAACAGATTTTAAAGATATCCCAATTTCTAAAAATTTTTTTTATTTTAAAAAAAGCATGTTGTTACGACTTATCCAAAAGTGGCCCCAAAAAAGAGTTTGCTGTGCTTTTGGGAAAAAAAACTTTTTAGATTTAAACCAAAAAATTTTCACAAAAAGCAACAAAAAAATAGGAGGACCCTTTCAAAATTTTCGTAAAACCCAAACGAAAGGGATTCTGCGGGCTTTTAAAGCTGTTACCTATGGGTTTAAAAGGGGGCACGCATGTGCTCTATCAGCAGGAAAAAGTGTAGGTCTCTTAGAACAGGGGGTTTGGGGCACCGGTTTGCTAACCCCTTGGCGGTTTGTCTTTAACTCTTTTGGGTGTGTTATTGGCTGTAAGTGCTGTCAGCAAAAAAATAAAAGCTAAACTCCCAAAAACCACGCTATGGTTCAAATAAAACTAAACCCTTGTTCCCTTTAAACTGACAAAAAAATAAAACACTTGTGATCAAACATCACGGATGGGAAGGGAAATTTTGTCGCCTACAGGTGATTTTGAGGGTACAAAAGACAAAAAATTTGATCTTCAAAGAAAGGCCAAAGGGGAACTTTTTTCCAAAAAGCCCGACCCCCGACCCGTAAAAAAGGGAAAAGTTTAAAAAAAAATAAAAGAGACATTAAATTGTTCTAAAAAGCTCACAATTTTAAAAACCCAAAGGGCCCTTTTTACTTTAGTTTATGGGGTCCAAGACAAAAAAGGGCCGGTTTTTATATTGATTTGATTAAGTTTTTTTTAATTTAAATTTAAAAATTTTGAGTTAGGAAAAAAAAAGTCAAAATGGGGTAAGATTATGAAGGGTTTTAAAATGAATTTTTTTGAAGCAATGCTCGGGAAGGGGGTTTGTTTAAAAGCTTTAAAAAGAGGGGCGTTTTAGAAGTTATTTATTTCCCCCAAAAGTGCAGGGAAACGTTTTACATTTTATTTTCAAGTCCCCAAAAATTTAAAATAACAATAAACCCCCCCGTTAAAATTAAGGGGGAGTTTTTTAATTTGCTAAAATAAACCCAATTTTTAAAAAAAAGGGAAAAACCCGAAGTCTGGGGCTCAATAAAAGGCAGACCCATTCTTTCTTTTTAAAGAATTAACACCCGGTTGGGCAGGGTCAATTCTTACCCCAGTTTAATTTAAGCCTCTGAAGCAGCTAAAATGAGAGGCTCTGGTTGGTCAGAGGGTGAAAAAAGGGCCCAGACATCAGATTAAAACAAGTAAGTATTTAGCCAAATTTAGGCCCAAAGGGACATTCCCCTGCCCCAACATTAGTTGCAAAGAAAGCAGTTTTGGAAAAATAAAAAATTCAGACGCAAAGGGTTTTTTTGTGGTGCTTTCTTGCTTTGGTGATTTACCCTTGAAAAAAATGCAGAGAGAGTATTAAAAAATTTACAAAGGGGGGGGGCCAAAGATTTTAAAAGGCCCTTTAAATTTTCCTTTTGGGGTAGGGCAAAATTGATCAGTTTGAAAAACAAAATCCCCAATAACTTTTAAAAACTACAATGGTCTGGGGAAAAAACCAAAAACCCCTTTTTCCAATTTGGGTATCAAAGAAAAGTCCCACAATAGGCGAAAACCCCCAAAAATCATGTAGAATTACTCCTAATGCAAAAACCTTAAAGGGTTTCACTACAAATCTAATACGCCAATGGTAGATTTTTGTGGGATACTACAAAAAAACATAGAAACAAGAATTCTGGGAGAAAAAGGGTTTTAAAAAGAATTCCCTTCCCTTTAAGCTTTCGAGCGAAAAATATAAAAAAATTGTATTAAACCCCCTTGGGCTGTTTTACCAAAATAAAAAAAGCCCGGAGAAGGCGTTAAAGTTAGTTTTTTAAAAAATGGAAAAAGGTTTTCAAAAATTGTCCATATGTTGTTTACGAGACTTCCCAATCACTCATTGTTCCTTTGAAGGACCAACCCCAGGAAAAATTCCTAAAACAGTTTTTTAATGAGTAATTTTCAGATTTGTTTATTTGCCCTTTTTCTTTTTTAGGTCGGTTTGGGGCCCCTTCAAAGCCAGAATTATACGAGGACCAAAAGCTGCAAAAAAACTTCTTAAAAAAGCATGCAGGGAAAAAGGTTTTTGCCTGTTCTAATAATCTGATTTTTTTGAAATTTATAAAGGGGCCTGAAGACCCAAAAAAGTATGACTCAGCCACTCTGTTGGATTTGGGGGTTTTTTGGCCCCTCCCCCGAGGGAAACCAAAGTAAGAGACCATGATTTAATTAGTGGAAAGTTTAGAGGGCAGCACATAACAAAAAGGGAATCTTAACTAAAAATTTGGAAAACCAAAAGCATTTGGGAAATGGGCCCCTTTTTCTTTTTAAAAAACTTGCGAGGTTTAAGGGCTCTCAATTATTAAAGCAAGCAGTAACCGCGACTTCCGGGGGGTCATGCATTGCGCCCGTATTTAGAAAGTTCATGTGTTTCCTTTAAAAAACATGTCTTTCTACGACTCTAGGAAAAACATGATGGGTTCTTTTGAGTCATGGGGTTGTCCTTAAAGTCCTGCCCCAAAAACGGAAGAATTTTTTTGCCCCACTCTTGGGTTTTTAAAAAAGGGGTTTTTCCTTTTTGAGTAAAATTAACGTTGGGAAAGGTTTTTATAACCCGCCCTTCCCCCTAAAAAGGGGCGTTCTTTTCTTTTTGTTCCTTTTTTAGGGGGGAAAGGACATCAGTGATTCTGATTACCCCCGCTTTTCAAGAAGGGGGCGTGGCAGAAGTTAGATTTTTAAAAACGAAAGGGAGACTATCAAGATTTTATTTAATGGCCCGGTTTCCCGTTTGTTGGCGGAAAGTCTTTTTAAAATTTAGGAAAAGGGGCCCGCAGGGAAAAATTTCGCCTGGGCCTGGGGATTAATTTCGCGTGGGTTTAGCTGGGACGCTTTCTTAAAAATTTTTGGAGTACAAATTGCTTTTTGTTGACTGCCAATGCTTCGATGATTTAAAAAAGGATTGCGTGGGGGAATCAGTATGGCGGGCACCCTTTTCTGTTTAAAAACAAACAACAAATTTCTTTTGGGCGATATGTTCCCAAAAAAAGGTTTTTTCCCATTTATGGGTTTTTTGATGCAAAAAAAATCTGTATGGATGGGCAATTTGGGCCCCCAATTTACTTCATTACGCAAAATTTTTTAAAAGTACCAGGGCCAAAAAGGGCATTTAAAAATTTTTAAAAAGGCTACCCATTAAAAAGCTGATCGTTAAAAAAAAGGTTCATTTGGAAGTTGATTTAGAATATCTCATGAACTTCATGATTACCATAATTGGGCTATCCCCTTAGCAGCAGAAAGTTAAAGAGGGGAATGACAAACCGCCTAAATTTTGCTAAAATTTTGAGGGCAAAAAAAAAAATTTTGTTGTCAATTTCAGGCTTTACAAAATTTTTTTTAAAGACCCTGGTTTGAAGTTGACAGCTGTTCATCGTATAATTGGGTTTGGTTTAAGAACAGTTAAAGAAAACCCCTTTCATCCCTGAAGAAAAACTGATCTCAGACTAAAACCCCAGTTGCTTCAGGGAAAAAAAAATTTTTCAAATTGATGAAAACAAACGTTTTTGGGAAAAAAACTTTGGAAAAACCCCACAAGTGTTAAAAATGTTAGATTGGTCACCGAGAATCGTTGGGAATTAAGTTTAATTTAAAACTAAATTTTCAGGATTAAAAAGATTTCATGATCGCTTTTTGGCTAAATTTTATAAAAAAAAAAAGTCAAATTTGGAATAAGCCCGTTTTTATTGGGGGTTTTCGTTTTAGAGCTGTCGGGAAACTTTTGATTTTAGAAATTTTTTTTCGGGCTACTTTTAAGGGCCCCGTATCCTGAGTCCAAAAGTACTTTACACAGATACAGATTCCTTTTTAATCGAATCCCACTGAAGAATCTATAAAGACATGGAATTTGAAGTAGCTAAAGGGGATGCTGGATGGTACGACACATTGATTACCCTAAAGATTTTGCCTTTTTCCCTTCAGATATTAATAAGGGTTTTAGGTGATGAAGGATGAAATTTTTTGGAGGGTTTTTGATCAAGGGTTTGTTGGGTTTTAGGGCCGGGAAAAAGTACAGTCTTTAAGCCAAAAAAAAGTTGTTAAAAAAAACAAAGGGAATATCTCCCTAGTGTTGTGCAAATTTTAAGGGATTCCCTGACAACTATAAAAAAAAGCATTGTTTGACCCAAAAAGACTTTTTATCATGACAACCCTAAAAATACGATTAATTACAGGGATCAAACAATGTTGTTAAAAAAGAAGTCATTAGAAAAGAACAAACAAAAAAACGTGTGTTTGTTAAACCCAGAGTTTTCATATGAAAAGGGCATTGGGTGGTATTTTAAACATTGTCTTCATGGAGTTTCTGTTTGGTCAAGTGTTATCAGAAGCTCAACTTTTATTATTTCCCGTATTTGCCAAAAACATTATTATTTTCATTCATTATGCTAAATGTGCTTTAATTTTTTTTATCATTTCAGATTTTGATTTTTTCCCTATCAAAAATACGAATCTAGGGGATTTGGGGGGAGGGAAAACGATTGGGCTGGCATTAAAATTTTTCAATGTTTTAAATTTTTTTTTTGAAAAAATATTTTATAACAGTTTAAATTGACTTAAAAAATTTTTAAAAAAATCTTTTTTTTTTGAGCTTCCTTTTTTAAACTCAAATTTTATTTGGGCCAAATTTTAAATTAAAACGACTGGAACTGGGGGGCTGGGGGAATTTTTCGGGGTTTTCCTTTTACAAAAGTTTTCGGGGGGGGGGGTCGTTTTGTTGTGTCAGTTTTCGTAAAAAATACACAGGCGGATTTTATTTTACAATTCTTTTTTTTTTCATATGAGTCAACACTCCCCAAAAAGGGTCGGTTGCCCTGATGCGAGGGGTCCCCCTTTGCTTTCCCGGTAAAAAAAAGGTACCCTTTCTTTCAAACCAAAGGTAATAGTTTGCTTGATGAAGGGCCCTTCTTCAACAACATTTATTGTTTTTTTTTCTGATTGCTTGTAAAGGTTTTTGCCCCTTTTAAAATTTTTTCATTTTTTCATTTCGCGCAAAACTGGGGCGTTTTAACCCTTTTGTGTTGCCGGGGGGGGGAATTGTCAATCAGCTCTCTGGATATGGTAGGAGAAAAGGTTTCAGATAACTGTTTGTTTAAAAATTTTAAAACCAAAAACCCCGTGATCTGGGGGAACACCGGGGTTGGGCCCCTTTTAATGGTAACTTATGTTTTAACAATAAAATTTATTCACTTGACCTTTTTTTTTTCTTTTCCCTCATCGCTTGAAATTTTTAGCCCAGGAAAAAGTTTAAGGGCCTCGTTTGGGTTTTTCAGTTGTAAACGGGCAGCAACAGCAGAAGGGACCTTTTTTTGTGGGTTTTTGGTTTCCCCATTTTGTATCTTGAAGCTTTTTAATGCTTTTAAAAAGGGGTACTTAAAACTTTTTCGTTGATTGTATAAAGGGGAAATTTTTGGATCATTTGATGGGTTTTCGTTTGGGGAGTTATATTCACATTTTTGGTCTTTTTATTTGTTTGGGGGGCTGGTTTGATAAATTTGCCAAAAAGTTTTTTAATAAAACCCTTCCTTTTTTCTGTTTTGGGGATGACTAAACTGCTTGGGGTTAGCTTTTTAAATTCGTGATTCCTTCCAATATCCCTTTTTTCGAAAAATAGATTTGTTCATTTTTTATTCAACCCCAAATTATGTGCAACAAAAAAACAAGGGTTTTTGCCAAAGGGCAATTTAAAAAAATATTTCTTGATCTTTTGTTTTTCTGATGGTTTATAAAAAAACGCTGGGAAATTTTGGGGGGGGCAATGTTTTTTAAAATTTTTTGCTTTTTTTACTAGAAAAATTTTTTTTATTGCCCGGTCAACATCTTTAAATTTTGTAAGCTGCAGGGCCCTGTTGTTTTTAAATTGTCGTTAAAATAAAAAACTAAATGCTCCTTTTTTTGTTTTTTATAGGTATTTGTTTCTGCGGTAGGGTTTCTCCTAGCTCTGTTTGTCTTTTTCTCTCATCGTTTTTTTGTGTTTTCTTTAAAAGGTAAAATTTCTTCCCCTGAAAGCAAGCGCGTTGGGCCACGCGCCCCAATCATATTACGAGTGAAAACCCTTTTTTTTAAAAAAGTTTTTTTTTAATTTTACAAATTTTTACTGTCGGAATTTTTCCTTGCTTAACTAGAAAAAACTTTCGTAGCAAATTTAAGCTGTTTTAACAGCAATCAACTTTGGGAGTCCCTTTAAATCTTTGTTTGCTTTGGTTTTTTTTTAACGGCTTTTACCAAGCCCTTTGTGTATCCTACAATTAGGCCTCCAAAAAACGACAGAATGGTTTTTTAAAGGGTTTGAATTGGTTTTTTTGGTGTCATTTTTAAAAAAAAAATAATTTTTTATTTTTTTTAAACAGGAAATGCGATGATTTATTCCTTTAAAATTATGATTAAAAATTGATCAAGTTGAAGGGCCCCGGTATTATGCGCCAAAAGGAAAAAAGGGTGTATTTTTTAGCGCATGTGGAAAAAAAAAAACAGTACCCTTTGGGAAAAGAATTCAGCATAGAAAAGATTCAAAAAATGTCGCCAAAGACATTTTTAAAAAAATCACAACCAAAGGGATTTAAGGCAAATGGGGTCAAAAATGGTAAAAAGGTTGGGGGAAAAAGGTTCTTAGTTTGTACAAATAAAAAATTGTTAGGGAGATTTGCCCCATTGTTCTGAAACCCAAAATTTTATGTTGATTTAAAGCAGGTCCCGTTTTTAAAAAAAGTCATTAGAGTTCTTGGGGTGAAATTTTATTCAGATTGGGGAAAAAATTTTTTTATCGCCCTTAATCATGGGGGTTAAAATTTCTTTTAATCATATAGATTTTGTTTCCCTTCAAAATGACCGAGCCAAAAAAATCGCAGAATCAGAAAACGTTGATGGAGGAAAATGACCCGTAAAAAACCCCCTCAACCCGGGGGTGTTGCGCAGGGAAAAAAAATTTGCAGAGTGGAAAAACAAAAAAAAATTAATGTTGCAAACACAGAATTAAAACCTAATGAAAAAATAACACCCCCAAGGGCCGTTTTAAAAAACACAAGTGAATAAAAACCCCACAACAAACCCAAAATGTCCCTTGGGTTATTTGGATTAAAAAAGTTTGGGATTTTTTTGGGGTCATTGGGGTGGTTGGTGGGGGGGTTATTGGGTTTTTAAAAAAAATTTAAAGAAGACAGCAAAAACCAAAACAGCCCAAAAAAAACACAGCCACTAAATACAAAATCTGAAAAAAAAAGAAAACCAGAAACCCCCCAAAAACAAAAGGGTCTTTTGAACCCCTTTTAAAATGGGAGTAAAATTTTTAAAAACTTAATAAAAAATTTATAAGTGACTTGGAAAAAAGAACGATAAGACTTGAGAGATTGATAAAAATTTAATTTAAAAACTTGATTTGAAAAAGATGACGATTGTTAAAAAAATTAATGAGGGTTGTTTAAAAAACTTAATGCGACTTTGGGTGAGACTGTTAAGAATTTTAATAAGTACTTGGGAAAAAGGACTGAATAAGGGACTTTAATAAGAACTTTTAAAAACTTGGGTGTTGATTGTTTAAAAACTTGAAAAAAAATTTTTTAAGAACTTAAAATTTTTAACTTTAATAAGAAGTGAAGCATTGGATAAGAACCTGAACGAATTAATGACGAATTTTTTTTTTTAAAATTTTTTGTTAAATTTTTTCCAGGGGAAAAATCCCTCTGCCTTTTGTAGTTTCTAGGTCCGAATTTTTCAGCCAGGCTTAAATCAAAAGCACAAAAGCCGAAATCCAAAACGTCGCACTGTTTCGGGGTTTGTGTTTGGGTTTCACATAAAGGATGTTTTGGGGGTGGGTTAAATGAGGCCGGGCCCCGCGGCATTTTTATAAATTTAGACGGCGTCGTTCAGTACAGGCGTTTAGGCTTTGTATAAAATTTTGGCGGCCCCAAAATTTTTAAACATTTCAAAACATGTTTCTTACCTTCCCCCCAAACAAAGACAGATAAATCAGTTTATTATTAAAAAGGCCCAATTTTTCCCCCAGATTTGTTGTTTGCAACAGAACTAGTGTTTGTCATTTGGGGTGTGCAGTTGCAGTTCGTGTTTTCAGTTTTGAAAATGTTGTGTTTTGGGGCAAGCGTATCTCTTCTTAGATAGAAAAAATTTTTGGAAACACAAAAAATTCTCAAGAAATTTCTATTTCATTGAAGTCTACTATTTGGAAAAAAAACTAAAAACAATTTTTTTCATTTTTGAGGAGATTTTGGCCGTATTGGTCCATTCCCCTTCAAAATACCCCAAAGCGCTTGAAAAAAGATCTTCTCAAGAGCCCCCAGCCCGGGGAAAAGGCCGCGCTTAGTAGAAACGCGTGAAAAAAAATTAAAAGGCCCCACGTTTCCCTATAGCAGAAAAACCCAGCTTTTAAAGGGCGGTCAAGGGGGGGACCGGGTTTGTGTCCCAAAACAACAGGCTAAATTTTGGGGGCCGTGGGTGTACTTTATACAATTTTGTCTTTTTTTGGTGAATCAAACTTTTTTATAAGTGCACTTTGGGGGGCGCTTAGAATAATCTTCAACAACGTGCCCCCGTTTTAGTTGGTAAAAACACATTTCCCCCCCCTTTTCCTGGCACTCCCCAATTAGATGCTTTCAATAGCCAGGCATTTCCCCACAATTTGATTGAAAAACCCCAATTGGGTTTACAAATAGCCCCCCTAAGGGAAAAAAAGGGATGGTTAACCCAAATCCCCATTGTTTTTTTTTGTTTACTTTTAAGGTTTAGGGAAAAGAACTAAAAAAAACAGATAAACCTACACATTATGTTTTGTTTGTAAAGTGTTTTCTATTAGAGGAAAAATAAAATAGGGATTTTGGGTAAAGCCCGGGGGAAAAAGGGAAAGCGAAACCGGTTTAGCCGGTTGGGCTGGCGGAGGGGGGGTGGCCAGAATGCCCATTTTATAGTTCTTTTCCTAGTTATCTAAAAAATTTACCCCTCGCAGGATTGTGACTGCCTGCACCTCTCGCCAGCCCCCCCAATATTTTATTGCAGCCCCACTGCCATGATTTCCCTTTCTGCTTTCTGCAGGCTAATATTGGGTTGAGGCCCACAGCTGTCGTTGTTCCAGGCCACAAGGTTGGGCATGAACATTTTTTTTCACGTAAAAACTTTTCTGAAAACTTTTTAAACCCGGGAAAAAGCGTGGGCTTTTTTTAGGCGCTTTTGCTAAACCCTTTGTGAATACCCTTAACCCGATTTAAATCAAAGTTCTGCGTTTCTGTTTTGTAAAAATCATTCTTTTGAATTTTTTTGCGGGAAATGTGTTTGTTTGACAAAAAAAAAGTAAAGTTTGGGCCCCATAGATTTATCTTTGCCTTCTCCGCAGTCAGTTCTGCAAATTTGATTATTACTCCCCCTGGGCTAGCGTTTTGCAAATATTTATTGGTGGGTTATGGGTCCGCCGTGTTTTTATTGTGTTATTTTCCCCTTTTTTCTTCTGATTCTTGGCAAAAAAGAGGAACGGTTTTTCTTAATTTTTTTTTTTTGGTGTTTTTTTAAATTTTGGGTTTTAAAAAAAGAAAAAACCGTAAATTTTACGGCCCTTTGTAAAAATTTTTTAGGGCTTTGGGAGTTGGGGGGGGGGGCGGGGGGGGTGATAAAGAACTGTTAAGAGGGGGTTTTAAGAAATTTAATTTCTGATCTTTTTGAGCGTATAAAAATGCGGGGGAAAAAGGGAAAGCAGCCATCGTAAAATACTAGATTTTTGGCCCCAACAGTTATAAAGTTGTTTTCCCCTTTTTGGTTTTTTATATGGCTCCTGAAAAATGCTAATTTTGGGCTTAAATTTTAATGCCCCGAAGGGTAACTTTCCCCTTTTATTTAAGTAAATTTTTAAAAAAACAATAACAAAAAGCTTGAATCCTCTATTTTTTTATTTCATAAACTTTTTTTTTTTTCTGTTTTTGCGGTTTTAAAAAAGAGAAACGGTTTTTTCTTTAATTTTTTTTTTTTAAAAGCTGTTTTTTTTTGGGGGTTTAAAAAAATTTAACCCCTACGTAGTTTTAAAGTTACGAAATTTTTTGCGAGTTTGGGTGGGCGATTTAAAAGCAGGAGTTTATAAAAAAGAGTTAAAGATCAAGTTTGATGAAATTTTTAAAAAGAACTTTTTGAATGTTAAAAATCGGAAACGGGATTGAAAAACCCTTAGAAAATTTCCCCGAGCTTGGCCTCAAACCGTTAAAAGCTTTTGCCCTTTTACTTGTTTTTATTCCCCCCAAGGTGCTGACCTGCATGTGTCTAATGCCCTTTAAAGGGTAACTGTTCTTTTAAATTTTATCGGGTTTTTTTAAATTGAAATTTATCTTTGAATAATAAATAAAGCTGAATTTTTTCTTTTAAATTTTGGTTTTTTTTAAAATTTTTTTTTTTTATTTACGTAAATATTGTGGTTTTAAAAAAAAGGGAACCCCCCAAATGAGGGCTGAGTTTGAAAAAGGGCCCCAAAAACGTGCTGGGTTTGGGGCAGGTGACAAAAAAATTTAGACAATTTGTTTAGGGAATTTGAAATGGACAATTTTTTTAAACCCCCCAATTAGTTCATGAAAGCGTTTAAACACCCTGAAACTCTAAAATCCCAGGTCTCTTCAAATTGACCCACCAGTAAAAAATGTTGTTGGCCATTCTGATTTATTTTATTTAAAGCTGAAGGGAAGTTCAAATTGGGGTTTTAAATTTTTAACGAAGTAATAAGTTACACTTTTTGTGGGCTGAAAAGGGCCCAAGGTTTCCCGGGAAGGAGGCTGCTGGGGGTCCTTATAGAACCCCAACAGGCCTTTTTCGTTAAACAAAAAAAAATTTTTTCCCTTGGTGACAAATTTTTTTCCCCTTCTCCCAAAAAAAAGGGGTTTCAGGGCAAAGGGTCCGGGGGAAAATAAAAATTTAAACTTGGGAATGAGGGCGTTTTTCGCAATTTCTTTTTAAAAAACTCAACCCGGATTTTTTTAAAAGAAAAAAAAAAAAGGCCTGGGAAAATTTTAAAAAAAATTTAGTAACATTAAAAACAAGCATTTAAACAAAAAACAAATTAACCTTCACAAAAGGCGCTTAAAAAATTTTTTTTCCCCCATTGGGTTTATTAACCACTTTTTTACTTGCAAATCTGGAAAATTTTTTAGAAATTTTCAAAATCAAGATTAAAAAAGAAAATTTTAAAAGGTTTGGTTTCCCAAAAAGGAAATTAAAACAAGGGGGTTTTAAGAAAAGGGAATTTTGGTCCGAAACCCCACTGAAAGCAAAGGGGAACCAACCCGTAAGGGAAAAATTTTTTTTTGGAAACAAATTCTTTAACCCCCCCGGATTTTTTGTTATTTAAAAAATAAAAAAATCAAAACCCCCTACTTTTATTCCTTTTTAAACCCCAAAAAATTCCAACAAACAAAAACAACTAAAAACAAAAAAAACATCTTTAAAACCCCCACGATTTTTTCATGCTTTCCCCCTTTTTGAGATCAAGATGGGGCCCCCACCACAAAAAAACCCCAAAAACAAACCCCCCCACGACTTTTAAATTTTTAAAATAATTTTTTTTTTAAAAAAATTTTCAAAACCAAATTTTCTGTTCTTTTTTAGTTGTTATTTTTAAATTTTTGAAGGAAAAGGGGTTAATTTTTTTTTTTTGGGGGGGGGTTTTGCTTATTTGGTTGGGCCCCCGGTTTTAAAAACCACGTTCCCATTTTTGGGAAAAATTAGAATTTTTTTCCCCCCAGTATAATTTCATATTAAGGTTGACCCCCAAGACTGGGAAACCAATCGTTTATAAAATTAAAGGTTTAAATTTTTCCCCCTCTTCCCCCCCCTTCCCCTTTTTAAATCCCCCCCATTGCAAATTTATTTTTTGGAAAAAGTTTAAAAAAAATTTTTTTAAAACAAATCTGGGGCCTTTTTTTTGACTTCCCGCAAAAAATTCTGTGGGGGTTTGGTTTTGGGTTTTCCGGCCCCTTCTGTTTTTTTGCATCTTTGGGGCTGTAAAAAGGGGGTAACACCCCTTTGTTTTTGGGGTCGGGGAAGGTTTTTGGAAAGCCCTTCCAATAAAAATTTTTTTTTTTAACCAGCCGGGGCCCTTTAAAAACAAAGGCCTTCCCGCGCTCGGACAGATAGGGCCAGAAAAAACCTGGCAGAAAACAACCTGGGAAAAATCCCCCAGTTTAAGAAATAACCGGGTGAGTGGTTTTGGGGGACCGGCCCCCCAGAAAAAAAACAGTTCTCGCTGAAACATTCGGTGATTTAAAATTCATTTGGGCCCCGGGGTTTTTTTTAAAAGCCCCTTTAAAAGGCAACCGGAATTGAAAATTTGTTGGTGTTGGGGTGGGGGGTGGGGGGGGGGGGTTAGATGGTTTCCCACCTTATTAAAGGGAAAAAAAAAGGGGGGGGTTGGCCCAAAATAACCAATTTTTCCTTTTTAAAGGGCTTCGGATGGAAAACGTATTGGTATTACAGAATCCCCCCTTTAAAAACTATCCAAAAATTTGGGCCTTAATTATTTTCTGTGTTCCTGTCTTCCCCTTCACCTAAAAAAACCCAAAATTTTAATCCTTTTTTGGGGAATTGTATTAAGGGTTTGATGATCTTTTAAACGGGGGGGTTTTTTGGGGCCGAAAGGAATTAAAGGGGTGTCCTGAACCACCTAAAACTTTTGCCCTTCCTTTCCCAAACAAGATGGGTTTCGATGCCTTTTTTCTTAAGCATGGGGAGCATTCCTTTTTCCTTTATTTTTCCCCCCGGAGCCCTTTTAAAGAGGGCCTTTCAGCAGAAACTGATTTAAGGGCAAAGCCAAAAAGATTGCTTAGAAAAGCTTTTTTAAACCTTTAAAAAAAACATAAATTTTAAAACCTAAAAAAACCCACCAACAAAAACCATCCCAAAAGAACAAAACAAAACTAATCCAAAACAAACAAAACTTTTTAAAGGGAGGGGAAAGGGGAAGAAAAGAAGAGAAGGGAAAAAAACGGTGTTTTTTCGGTTTTATGGTTTTTGATTTGTCTAAAGTTTTTATGCTAAAATTTTTGTATGACACAAACCCAAAACAAACCAAAACCCCCCCCACAACCCACTAAACCCCCTTTTTTCTGCCTTTTCCCAACAAAACAAGACAGAAAAAGAAAAAAGGAAGGGGGAAGGACGACAAAAGTGACCAAAACCCAAAAACACCCCCAAAATTCCCAAAAAACAAGAAAATAATTTGGGGAAAGGTTTAAAAAGAACCTTAATGGGACAAGTTATCCCCAAGGAAATTTTTTGGTCTCTTTTTTAAAAAAACCCCCCCTTTTCTGCGTTCGTAAATGAAAAAGGGAAGGGTTTTTAAAATAAAGAGTTGTAAAAAAAATTTTAAATAAACCGGTTTTGCACCTCAAAATCCACCATGTTATAAGGATATTTTTTAAAACCCATGAAAGTTTTTAAAAAAAAATCCAATAGTTCTAAAAAACAACAAACACCAACCAAAACCATACCAAAACTGCTTGATTGAAGGGACAAAAGGGGTTAAAATTTTTTAAAACCTTTTTAAATTGCTGCTTGGGCCAATAAAATAAGGCCTTGAAAGAAAGAAATTGCCATTGTTTGAATCAGAACGCAATTTTCCCCTTTTTGTTTTTAACCCCAAAAATTTCTCTTAACAGATTGTAAATTTTTTGTTTTCCTTTTCTTTTTTCCCCAAAGCGACAAGTAAAATTAAATTTACGGATTTTTAAAACCCCAAAATTTTTTAAAAAAAATTCTTTGGGTTATGCGGGATTGGGGTTTTTTTTTAAAAAAAGTGGGTTTTTAATAATGTTTTTGTTCCGGGGTTTTTGTGGATTTTTTTTTGGTTTAAAATTGGTTTTAGCATTTTTTATTTTTAAAAAACCCCCCAGAAAAAGCCCACAATAAATTTTTTAAAATTTAAAAATTTTTTTTTGTTCTGGCTTCTTTGTTGGGGAGTTGGGTTTCCCATAAAATTTTTGTTTGGCCCGCTTTGGTTTTTTTTGCAGTTTTTCCATCAAAACTGTTAAAAACCAGAAAAAGCCCGGAAATTTTTTGGGTTTGTCCCCTTTTGGTTTTTTTTGTTTTTTTTCCGTCCCCCAAACATTTCGTTTTTCTTCCAAACCCCAGGGGGGGCTGCACCTTAGGACTTAAAACAATATTTTTTCTAGGGGTTTTTTTACTTTGGTTCACCTTTGTTTTTCCAAAAACAGGAAAAAGGGATTTTCCTTTTACCTAGTTTGTATTGGTGAAGGATTCGGAATTTCTTTTTTTGGGGAAAGAAACCCCCTTCCGCATTAGGGTGCTTTTTTCCAAGGAAATTGCAGAAAGGGGGGCCACATTTGGGAATTTTTGTCAATTTTAAAGGGTTTTTTGTTTTCTTTTTGATTTTGGGTTTTTCTTTTTTGGGAATTTTTTTATTTTTTTTTTAACCCCATTTTGGAAGGGCTTGTGAATGTTCCTTCTTTTACAAGATTGGGGTGGTATTTTGGGCTTTTTGAAGGTCAGGAAAATGGGGGTTTTTTTCCCTTTTGGGCCCCAAGAATTCCCTTTTTTCCCAAAAGGGGAATTTTCCCCCAAAAAAGTTTTTTGTTTGCCCAAAAAAAGGGGCTTAAAAAGGCCCCCTTTTTTCTTTTTCTTTTTTCTTTTTTCCTGGGGGTTTCCGCTTTAAAAGGAAGGGGGCTTTTGTTTTTTTTAAAATTTCTTTCCCCAGTTTTTCCAAGGCCCCCCTTTTTTTCCCGTTTCCCCGTGGGTTTATTTTGCCAATTTAGGTTTTTTTTTTGGCCCCTGATTTCCATCTTTTTGGCGTGGATTTCTTGGGGTTTTTTTCCTTTGGGGTATTTTTGGGCCCCCATGGGTCTTAATGTGGCATCACAATGCCCCCTTTTTGGGGTTTGTTTGTGTTGGGTGTTTTTCCCTATCAGTGCATCGGTCTTTGGACGATTTTTGACCCATTTTTCCCCCAATCTTCGTTTGTTTGTGGGAGGTTGATTTAGGCGTGGCATGGGGGCGTGAAAATTTCTACCCGACCAACGCGTGGATGCCCGGGGCACTGTGGTTTAAATCTGGCCCCTTGGTTTTCCCCGACTCTTATTGCTGATGCAGCCTGGACGTAGTGTGGCTTTTTGGAAAAAACCATATGGATCTGTCCCCCTGAGATATACGTTGGTTTGAGATGTCCCATGTAAAAAGAACTGGCATGCTCAAGAAGTCTTCAATGGTTTCTCAAGGGGTTTTACCAAGGGAAACAACAATGGATAACTTGGGTGGGTTTTGCAAGGGGTGGCAATTTCCCCAATCGTTCGTGCGGCAATGGAATCATCTTGAAAGCGCAAAAAACAACGCGAGAAAACAGATTGGCGATGGTAAAGATGCCCCCTCTAAAGCCTTATGGATACATACAGTGATTTTCAAGGGGAAGACGAGCAGTCAGTGTGGAGGGGGCGGCGACATATTGCCTCATCAGAAGAATTCAAGCCAAAGAAATCACGGGTCTCACTGAGGAAAGGAAAAGTGGCGGATTGGGTTTTCGTGTTCCCAACCCGGGCCCTTTTTCCAACAGCACGAAAAACCCAGCAAGACCCTTTGGAAGATGGTATGAGATACGTGAAAGACACAAAAGAGCAAAAAACAAGAAATGGCGGGGAAGGCTTGGAGACCTTGCCCCAGTGTGGGCCCCCGGCAAAAAAAAGGGTTTGGTGTCTGCAGTTCATGCTGTCCCAAAGTGCTATGGCCTTGATGATTACGACTTTCCCACCGCAAAGGGGAGGCAATGGAGCCAAAATCAACAAGTTCCCAAAGGGAAAAGGCTTGGTGTCCCACCCCGTTGATGACCTGCGTGTACTGTCGCCAAGCAAAGAAATACCCCCGAATCCATTTGGGAATACAAAGAGGGAAGATAACTTCAAAGTGGGGGACTAGGGGGACAAGGTGGGAGAAGAATTAAGCCCCCGCTGAAAACAGGCAGAAAAAAGGGAAGTTTAAGAGGGTGGAAATTGCAAAGAAAGTCCGATCAGGAAAACAGGACCCACGCCAACAGACAGGGGTGGGGGGGACCAAAATGAAGGTGGTCAAAAGGCCCAAAAGGAAAGCCAAAAGAGCTGATGATCAGGAGATGAGGGGAAAAAAAAGACCAAAAAAACCCAAAAAAACGTGCAAACCCGCAAGGGGAATGGACAACGTGGGGAAAGCCTCCAAAAAAAGCTCACTTGGTGACATTGGACATGGCCCCTCTCAGGATCACTTCATTCTCAGATTGCATAGATTTTTCCCTCAAATCAAACCGGTGAAGTGGGGGAAAACGACGATCCTGATGCCCCCCCCGCCCTGAAAAAAAAAGTGGGATGTCCCCAAGTCATGTAAAAATAGCCCTGGCTCAAGGGGTAACATGGAGGACAACCAAAATGCTCAAAAAAATTGTACAAGAGTCTGGGCTATACCAAAACCACAAAAGGGAAAATCGGGTCCAAAAAACCGCAACATTCTTCACGGAGGAGGCGCAAATTGGCCAAGAACAACAGTGCCCCCTCGAAAAATGCAGGCAGGTTTTCTGGCGGGGCAAGACTGGGAGTGCCCCTCAACCCCCCCAAATGGAAGATCACCCCGAGATCATCAGCAAGGTGGCATGAGACCAGACATGTAGTCCCCTCTAAGTCAACCCAAACAGCTGATCATGATCGAGCTCACGGGGCCCTATGAGAACAGAATGGAGGCGTCAAATCTACAAGACTGAAAAGTATGCTGATCTGGAAAAAGCCTGAGGAGAGAAGGCTATCAGGGCAAAGCCCCATGCGAAATTGGGGCTAGGGGGTTTGTAGGAAGGTCTGCTACAGCCCATGAAAAAGCTCTCAGTTGCAGGGAAGGAAAAAACCGAGCCCGAAACAAGGCAGAAGCGGCCCGAAAAGGTGTTCAATGGTCTGGTCAAAGGAGGAACAAAAGTGAAATTCATAAAGGGTTAAATTTCCCCACAAATACAGGCCCTGGGTCAGTGGTTAAAGGGAGTCTTAAGTGGGAAAAGGCATGCCCGAGGTATGGGGTTTGAATCCCCGCATGGCTCGTCCCCGATGGGAAAAAAAAAGGGGGGGAGCAGAGGGAACCCGGAGTCATGAACCCGGGGGTTGGCCCCCCCCTAGAGTGTCAGGAATAAGGGCGAAACACTTGATTAAAGGGGGCTTCTTTCGAGGACTCTTGCTGCCCGCTCCCACGAGTTTTTTACTAAAACTCACTTGTGGGACACTCACTTATTGGGGCACTTACTTGTGGGCCATTTCTGCTCCTGTGGAGCCATATTTGCTCCTGTGGACCCAAATTCTTCTTCTCCTGATCGCTCATTTTTTTAATGTGATTAAAATTAATATGATTAAAAGTAATTAATCCCATGATGAATGGACATAAAAACGTCCCAATCTATCATACATGTCACATGCAAGAGTTTTTTGGGGCCCTTGTTTAAAACTGGATCTTGTGATAAGTCATATTTTAAATCTTCTTCTGAATCAATCGGTGCCATCTTCCTACTAACTTAGCATATAAACAATTATTGTCTGTCCCACTGATCTAACCATTTTTGACCCTAGCTGTGCTTGTCCCTAGCGTAATACTTCTCAACGTCTGAAGTAGACAATTGTTGAATCTTTCAATACTTAGTTCAACGCCTAAATACTGTTAGTTTCCCAACGCAGCCAGAGAGTATAATCTTTCTTTATGGCAGAGGCTACGGAGGGGCCTACGGAGTGTCTGCTGAGTAGTCTGCTTCTCCCAAAATTTTAAATTTTGTTCGTCACAGTCCATTTTTAAACCTTTTAAAAGCAATAAAAAATAAAAAAAACCCTTTTAAAACATGAGTTAAAGCGGGTTTAATTATGCAGTGCCTATTGCTAGTATTATAGTTTATTCACCTAGCAAAATGTTTGTTAAGAATAAACCGCCAAATGGGAAAGATAGAAGATTCCCAAAACTAGTTACAACCTTATTTTTAGCTCTAGAACTAAAGATTATCTGATTAAAAAGCACATTTGACAGTCCCTTTTATATTATTATTATTTTAATTATTTTTTTAGCTAGTAAAAACATGAGCACTGCAAAGATCATTAATACTATTTACCACTCTGCTGTAATTAGGGCTTTAGTATAGGGTACGTGTGTTAGCAAAAAAATGTTTAAAATGAGGGCCCGCTGATCTAGGAAGGTTAGAATTGAGGTTTTTGTTAAGGTTATAGTTTGTAATAACTGCAGGGATTGCCCCAAAAGACTTTTTTTTTACACAGGGGATTATCCCAGAAAAATCAATGCATAGAAATATTGATTTATTAAAAAAGAATTTGATTCCCTTTATAAAAAGATGTCTGGATTAGTTCTGATGGTAGGAGGGGGTATTGTTAAGCATGGGTTTCTCTGGGAGCAATTATATGTTTAGTAAACTGCGGTCTGATGAAGAAAGAGAACGTCATAACAAAGCAATGGAAGATTTAGCTAAGGCAAAGCTGCTTATGAGAAAGGAGAAATTTCTCACTTAGACTTTATTAATAAAAAGTTAAGAGACAGGGACATGCAGAGCAATTTACAGACGTTGTGAAGCAATGAAATGGTATTACTTAGTGACAGGAAAGAAGTTTCTAACTGTCCCCCGCCAGAAACTGTCTGACTTTTATGAACCATCTGAGGATCAGAAAATGGCAGAAAAGGTTTATTTTAGTTGGGATGGGAGCATCTTTCTTCTTGCATTTTCAATTAAAAAACATTTGTTTAAAAAAAAGTTAATGTAATAAAAAAACAATTAAAACAGTCCCTTCTATGGACAATACAAAATACAAAATATTTTTATTTCCCAGAGGGTATTTAAAAGGAAAGACTGTATTGATAAACCGAGTAAAGCTGCGGGGTGTC